>JABSTT010004611.1:0-22288 GCA_013339685.2 Hyalomma asiaticum
CTCTCCACAAGACAGCAGATGGAAGAGTGAGAGAGCTCGTGCGCCTCCCACACGCGCCCTCCTAGTAGCGCGTCCCTAGTAGGTAACGCGCTACTACAACGGATGGACAGACCCAAACCTTAAGGAGCTTCACCCCTAAAAGAAACAGACCAAAGGGAAGGCCTTTTCTTTTTATGTGTTTTACAGCGTACGCTGTTATGGACTCATTACAATGGCAGCAATGAATAGCGGTGGTGCCTGCCACCGCCCTTCAGTTTCTGTGGCCACTATCACTCATGATAAGTAAAAGAATCCATTCCTGTCCAGATTTGAATCCAGCTCAGTAGGGGCAGTGCTACACATCCCAGACTCACCAGATGGCTGAGCACATCATGCTCTCAGCCATGGCACTAATATGGTAGGAGTGGTACATCATACGTAGTCAGCTGTCAAGGGACAAAGAGGAGGAGACGGACGAGTAGAAGAGAAAGAAGATGGACGATGAAGAGGAAGGGGACATCGACAAAGAAAAAGAGGAAGATGAGGAATAAGACAAGAAAGCAATGAAGAGGAAGAACATGGTGAAGATGTAGAAGAGGCAGCGAGAATGATGAGGAATAAGATCACTAAGAGAAGGAAGCAGCTGGGGAAGAAGTTAGGGGGGAAAAAAGAACGAGAGAGCATGCAGCAACGTCAAGCTTACATTGTGACTGTGCTGCATACTTTGCGCAGGCCTGAGAGTTTTTTTTTTTTCAATTTGAATTGAAAATGCATGATGAGGGAATGAAAGAGTGAAAAGTTGAGGAACACCATAGTGGAGGACTCCAGAAATTTGATCACTTGGAGTTTTTTAATGTGCACCCAAATCTGAATACGTGGGCATCTAGCATTTTTAAATCTTAACTGCCACAGGTGATGGAGGAGAAATGCTAGAGGCTTATGTCCTGTGCAATACAAATACATCTCTAATGTATGCACATGCACTGACATGTGGTGTCAGTGCATGTTAAGCCCAGGTGGTCAAAATTTCTGGAGCCCTCCATGACAGCATTCCTCTTCTTCCACTCTTTCATTCCACTCTTTCATGCTGAGCCATGCTCCCTACAAATGCTGTAGAAAATAGCGTCCACTGCTTAACTGAATAACAATTATTATTTCTTCACAAATCCCATTCTGACACAGAAGCAGACAAATTTTCCATACTTTTTTGGCAGTGGATGTTGTAAGTGCAGTGTCATAACCACTCTCGCTACACTTGGCATCTTGCTGTTCCCAACTATTTAGGACACATGCCAGTCTGCCTCTTCCCAGGTGTGATGGTACGTGCAGTTTTAGCAGTAATGCCATGATTTCTAATACGGTGGCCTGCCCCACATTCCTCATGAAGTTTTCTGAAGTATCATAGCTTTCTTTTGTGCTGGCAGCACATGCCTGACTGAATGATCGTATTAAGTACATCGACAGGTCTAAACTTTAGGCAGACAACTGTGGCATTTAATTATTGTGTGTGTGTTAAGCGGGCAGTTGCTCTGGGAGGGTCGTTTCTTCCTACAATGATTCATCTGACTCTCGAGCTTGTCAGGTGTGGCAGGGCTTTAAATCGTGCCGTGGACTCTCTAAAGCTGGTTGAGCGTGGTGCAATTGGCCACTAAACAATAATGTGATGGCCCGAAAATACGCTTTCGAATTTGGAATGTATGAACAAGATATTATAGTTGGTAGTCTGTGGGATGAACTTGAGTAGGGAAAGTAGCATAGTTTAGTTGGCATGAAGAAAACGGATTTTGTAGTTCATTCAGCTCTTCTCTTTGTAGGGTGAAAAATAAAAAGGAGGGGCTGCCACAGTGGATGCTAACACTGATGCTACATTACCATTCCTGAAAGCTGTTTTTTTGCATTCAACCCCCGAAGGATGTTTGACAACTGTGGTGTCCGAGTCAGTGGCATGGTTTAGGCAAGAAATGTGTAAAGCCTCCCCAGAACAGCTGCTTCCCTATAGTTCCAAATGGCATCAGTACACACAACCACATTTTTGCAAAAAGTTAATCTTCAGCAATGAATGACAGCATGCAGGGCTTGCTCTAACAGAACTTCATGGAGGGTATCTTAGAAAGTGTAATGCCACCAACAAAAGGCTAGAACCAGATTTTGAAATAATCAGCTAGCACATTTGCTGTGTTTAGGAGCGTGTTGGCATAATTCTAATCAGAATGAAGCAACTTGTCACATTCACGCAAATAGGTGTACTTTACAGAGTTGCCACATTAGTCTGTATCAGTGGTGTCATGCAATTTCTACAGCATTTGGAGCGAATGACAAGCTGGTACTGTACATCTCGATGTAAGCTCATGCTGCTTTGTGAAATCGTTAATCAGGCAAAGGTTCTCTGATTTTTTTAGGCAATACACTTATTGTAAAATAAAGGTTAAAAAAACAAGAAGATTTGCATGCGCACACATTGGCACTTGCTAAAATAAATTCTCAAGTTGTGGCAGCACTTTCCTTCGTCTCCTCTGACAGCCCAAATTCGCACTGTGTTTCTTGTCCGCCGGTCGGTAACTACCATGTTGCATCCAGGAATGGTGCAACTCCAAGGAGGAATCGTAAAGAAATTAATGAGGTCTAGGAGACACATCACTCAAAAAGAAAACATGCAAATGCATGAATCATGAGGTGAAAATTCCAAAGCCCTACTCAGAATTCTTCCTTTTCTGTTTAATTTTTCTTATGTTCACATGCTGAAAGTCACCATCATGAATTAATGCACTTACAAAGGGGGCATCCCCTCTTCCTTGCCAATGCTACCCTGACCCCTGGTGACATAGAAGTAGGGAAAGATGCTTTTCGTGCATGCTGCAAGCTGGTCTCAAGAAAGCTGTTCTTCTGTTGCCGTAATGAGTATTTTCATGTGTGGCTGTGTATTGATTCGTCACGGACATTGAAAGAACCATAAGTAGCAAGAACAAAGCAATAAAAAAGCAGCAAGCATAAAGCAGAGGTAGCAGTGATACCTTAGGTACAAAGTTGTTTATGTGGGGATGAGGGGGACCTTATGTGGTGCTATTATTCAAGTTGATACTTAGTGAGAAATTAGGTTCTTGGTAGAATTATTCTGAAATTGTCTGCTATTTTTATGTTAAGTTTACATACAATCAAGTTCCATATTTTATTGGAGGGTATCACACGCTCCTTGAAGCTGATACGTTAAAACTGCAAATCTCTATGTGGTGGTAATTGGAGAGACATTGGGGATTTCAAGCAAATACTCCGAAGTTCAGTGTTTGGAAACGAATAAGTAAGAATTGACACTAGAGCCATTGGTAACTTGTGAAAGATGCAACATATTATTCATGAAAATGTGGCCATTGATTTTCTATGCATCCTCATTAACATACATTAGCACCTCCATGCACAAGATAGCAGTGTCAGTCTGAGAGCTATCCAATCATAGAATGTGTCTCGGTTGAGGAAAAGCTCTCTTGGTATCACAGCTCCCGTTAGCTAGTGCTGCATTCACCAACCTGGGTTAGTAGTGGTACAATGCTGGCAGCACCTCGTGAGTTCGACAGCAGTGCTAGTGGGGCATGCTTTCAGTGCATGCTCGTAAAACTCATGGAGCCAAATGCAAGTCTTTGGCAGCAGAAATGGAGAGGTTGGTAGTCATAAGGTGTCTGGCTTGGCATGTGGAATGGATCTAAGGTGGCTCCTAATTTCCGTAACATTAGCTGTTTTTTTTGTCTTGTTTGCGAAGCATCATTTTGCAGTTCAGTACTTTTTCATCGAGTGCTTTGTGCAGAATTCTAGCACATGTCATCAGTAATGTAGCCCTGCTCTGCGATGACATGGAGAAAAGGGCTCATCGCTTTTACTGAGCACCACTGAAAGCTCACCGAGAGCTTGACGTTTATGAGGTGATCAAAGCTGGGCATCAGAAGTTTATCGTTTTGAAGTGTTTTCTAGGCATCTAAATGCAGAACGGGTTGTCTCTCTTGTAAGGCGCGCCTTTGCATATACAACTTCATTAAAACTTATTCCTATTGCTTTTGTTTTGCTGCTAACATGCAAGCTTTTGGCAAGTTCCAGTAATGAGCTATACATTTTATGACGGCATCAAGCAGACACTTCGTAGAACCTTTGCTATCAATCCAGGACAACATGTGGTGGCCTGGATCAGGTTCAAGGAGGCTGCTGGAGCCAGAAATTTCAGTGCGCTTTTGGTAGAGCTTGTGAGCATGTTTAAATAATGCTCGAAAGTTGGCCACTACGGATCAAACATCAACCATGACATGGTCATAAATTGCATGAATCAGATGCAAGTTGTGGACTGCTGCACCTTGCATATTTATTTAAGAGGAAGCAACCTTTACAGAGAATAGCGTCAACAGGATCATGTAAGCCAACAAGACTTTGATGTCCCTGATTAGCAGGCTTATACTGCAAATTCCATGCTGCGTTAAAAAAAATGGGACATGGTTTTTGAAGTAAGGGATCAATAAGGTTTGCTCCAATTCCCCTGACACATGTTTGCGGTGTAAAATTAGGCAATATCATGCTTTTACCCCAAAACAGATGACTACTCGTGCAAAAAATCCGACGTGCCTTCAAAAAGATTGGTAAATGCGGCTGAAAAATCTTTTAGCCAGCTCTTTGAAGTTGAACGGCTTATGAAAGAAAACTGATGATAAAAGAAATCTGCGAGAGACAAATACAGCATGCGGACAGGTGTTTAAATTGTGTCAGCAACATTATCTGCAAAATCCTTTAAATGTGTGGAAAATCTTGATATGGGGAAGGTTGGAAGTATTCTATTAAATGAGGCTGGATATACAACAGAAATGCTCTCATTGGCAGTCCATTTGGCATCACACTGCACGTTATGCTGCTTCAAGCATATCTTCAATTAGGCCAAGGCTTTCGATCGATGCAGATCTAAAGGAACATGGGAAATTTTGGAGGTTTATTTAGTGCGCTGCAGGGCATGGGAAACCATGTGAGCACACTTTCCATGGCTCTTGGAAATGGTGCCTAAGTGCCACTGTGGAGAGCACATAGATTGCTTTCAATTTTGTTGTTTCATTGTTTTCTGCCTGCTGACCAGCAGGCACACTATCATGCATATTTGATGTGCACTTACAAATAAGAAATGCTTGTAAGCTCATGCATGTGCGGCTTGTATTGTCCTTCGTACAAACGTATGGCATAGTAAATGGAAAAATAGTTGCTTCCAATACTAATAGCTGCTTCAAAGTAGGGAAGTTCATGTGTGCGTTTATTTTCAATGCACTTTCTGCACCAGCGTAATGCTAATCTATTTTATGAGTGACTTGCTGATGTGCCTAATCAGTTCTTTTCACAATAGGCATGTTACATTTATTTTTACAAGCTCAATATCCATGTCATGATTTTGCAATGTTGCATGGACACTACAGTTTGGTTTTTATATTCTTGTATGCAGATGGGGTTACCTGCAAGAAGTAAATGCGTTGGAAGCAAGGGCTTCATCAGAAGTTGGCTGCCGGATGACCCTTGTTGTTCGAGTAGACACCATCAACAACCCACAAACGCTACCTTTCTGCCAGGTAGCTGCATCCAGGGCCCTGGCCAGCTCACCATTGCTACCACATACCCAGTGCCTGCTTATAGGATTCTGGCCAACCGGCAGACATCAGCACCTCACACCTGCAGCTCTAGCCAACCCATTGTTCATGGTGCCTTGCCAAATTCCATCTTGGCTTGTGATGGCAATAACTTAAGTGCTGTACAGTTGAATTTTCTCATTTGTATTTTTATAAATAAAATTTTAAAAATTTCTTCGAGTATTCTCATTTGCCTATTGCTTGTATACTGGACATCTGCTTCTTTATATCATTATTTTTTTACTACTAGATGTTATAGCATCAGGGTACTTGCTATTAAGAAAAAGGAAATTGAGCAAAGGGGCAGGCCGGTTACATAGAACAGGCAGTAAAGAAAAAGGTGTGACCAGATGCTTTTCAAGCACAGTGCGGCATGTGTCCAATCGGCATGGAAGTCATCGCCTTCAAGACTGTAAAGAGTTGGTGTGGCCCTCATGGTCAGCTGCAGGACCTAAGGCAAATTTGGAAGCCTGCTGGCAAAAGAATGGCAGTGGAAGGAGGTCCCTGAACAATGGCTATAGTGGTAGGCCAGTAAGAATACAGGCTAGCGAACGTTGGCTTAGGATGGCATATTACTGGCTGCATGGTGGCCCTGCATTAGCGCCATGTTGCGAACATTGGCATTTGTGAATTGGTCCTATGTTCCTGACATCTTGGCATTCGTGAACTGGCCCTATGTTTCTTTCATCCTGGCAACTGGCATACTGTCAGCCCAGTGTTGGCATGAGTGCTGGTCCTACATTGGAGAAAGTTGCACTTGGCTCATATGCCAACTTTGGACCAATGTTCGTGCCATTCTTTTCGAACATTGGTCCTTGGCTCGGCCAATGCAGGTGTGCTGCCTGGGTATATATATATATATATATATACATGGGTGGCCGGTGAACGGTTCTCCAGCGCGAGCAGTCGGTATTTTTCGATCAAGAAACTCGCTAGAAGACGCTGCCTGCGTCAACGTTGTCTCTCGCGTTCTCCTTTGCGAGCTGGTAGAGCGTTCATCGAAGAAAGAGTGTTTCCATAGTCAACGCGCGCCTTTCGCTCTCTCTGTCTCTCACAAGACAGCAGATGGAAGAGTGAAAGAGCTCGCGCACCGGGAGGCACGCGCCGAGGGCGAGCGCGAGCCTCCCGGCGCGCCGCACCGCAGAACCGCAGCGCCATCTCGTGATCCTTCTGAGACCTTGAGGTGGCTTTGACAACGGCGAGGGACTAGCCTATGCCCTAAGGAGCTTCGCGCCTAAAAAGCTCCGGCCAGCAGGCTTCACGTCTGTAGGTAGCAGGCTACCTTCTAGGTCTCGTTACGGCTGTTGCTGAATCGCTCAACAGAGACTTGAAAAGAAATCAGCCGCGTAATCAAGAATGGGCCCTGCAGCACATGTCGCTTGTAATCTGAGTGCATTTTAACTACGGGGAGATTAGGCAGTGCAGCTGCAATGGCGGACCATCAGCCTGCGCCCCACTGCTGGGCATCCTTTGTTCATCTCGAGATCGTCGTCGTCTTCGCTATTCTTACACCGTGACATCACCCTCGGCGGCAAAAGCACAGACCCGGCGCCAGCTAGACTGCGGCCACGGGGTATGGCTTGAGACGGCTGACGTGGTCATCAGGTGGCACGGACGACGAGGAAGCATCGGCAGAAGCTATTTCATACGTCGCATCAATGAGTTGTCGGACAACGAGATAGGGCCCAGAGTACCGGGATAGCAACTTTTCCGAGAGACCAACGTGCCTTTGTGGACTTCAGAAGAGGACGAGGTCATCCGCGGAGAACTGTACATCCCGATGGCGGCTGTCATATAGAGATTCTGTCGTGATTAGGACTAAGACAGACGGGTATGAGCAATGTGACGTGCTTGGGCCACAGTAGATATGGCGTCGCGAGCGTATTCAGACAAGCCCCGCCACGGTGTTCTAGTGGTTATGGCACTCGGCTACAGATCCGAAGGTCGAGGGATCGAATCCCGGCCGCGGCGGCTGCATTTAGGCTGAGGCGAAATGTTGAGGCTGGTGTGCTGTGTGATTTTAGTGCACGTTAGATGACCCTAGGTGGTCGAAATTTCTGGAGACCTTCACTACAGCGTCTCTCATCATCAGAGCTGGTTTTGGGACGTTAAACCTAACAAATCATCATATTCACACGGGGACTCGAGATCGTTGGGCAGAATTGTGTCGAAAGGCAAGGTCGGTTCACGGCCATAGAGCAGATAGAACGGGGAGTCGAGAGTGGTGCCGCAGCGTGGCGAGTTGCAGGCGAACGTCAGAAAAGGAAGGGCTGCGCTCCATGCAGTCACAATGATCGGAGGAGACACATCGATAATATATCAGTAAGTGTGTGGTTTAGGCGTTCTGTGAGGCCGTTTGTTTGAAGATGGTATAAGGTGTTAGCTTCTGTTGGGTGGCACAAGATCGAAGTACGTCTTCGATAACTCGGGATAGGAAGCAACGGCCCCTGTCCATGAGAAGGTAGCGAGGAGCTCCATGGTGTAAGATATCCTGCAGCAGAAAGTCGGCAACGTCAGTAGCGCGACGGGTCTGGATGGAGCATGTTATAGCGTAGCGGGTAGCATAATCCGTTGCGATGGCGACCCACTTATTTCCATTTCTGGATGTAGAGAAATGGCCCGAGAGTTCAAGGCCGACACGATAAAATGGTTCCGTAGGTATGTCCACTGGCTGGAGTAATCCAGCTGGAGGCGACGTTGGCAAGGTTCGCAAGCCGCAACATAACGTCGTACAGAATGGTAGATTTCTGGGCAGAAAAATCGTCGCCGGACACGGTCGTACGTCCTGGAAACCCCAAGATGGCCAGCGGTGGGTACGTCATGGAGCTGTGCGAGTCAAGTTGCCCGCAAATGCATGGCAACAACTAAGAGCAGCTCGTTCCCTTCAGGTCGCATATTTCGGCGGCATAAGATGCCGTTCAGGATGAGGTACATACGAAGGAAAGGGTCCGGCGGATGTGCATGGAGGCGGCTTATGAGGTCAAGTAAGGTTGCGTGATGTTGTTGCTCTTGGGCAATGTTGTGGAAGGTGGAGGGCATGAAGATTCCAACAGGCGCATCATCGGAGCCAGGGCCGTCCAAAAGGGTGCCGAGACAAGCAATCGGCATCCTGGTGTCGGCGGCCGGACATGTTCACCACTGCGTATGTAGGTGTAGTCTGGAAGACGTAGGGTCTGATGGTCCTTCGCAACAGTGAAAGGTCTGCCGTACAAGTATGGGCGCAATTTTCCCGCCACCCATACAAGTGCGAGGCACTCGCGCTCCGTGATTGAGTAATTACGTTCAGCGTTGGAAAGCAGCCGACTGGCATACGAAATAACTCTGTCATGCCCCCGTTGATGCTAGGCTAAAGGTGCGCCAATTCCATAGCACCCAGCACCTGTACGGACTTCTGTTGGGGAAGATGGGTGAAAGTGAGCAAGAATCGGTGGTGTAGTGAACAGTGTGATAGGGCTTGTGGAAGCAGCAGCTTGATCAGGGTAACATGAGAAGCGTGCGCTTTTCTTGAGAAGGTCGGTCAAAGGTCGAGCAATGTTCGCAAAGTTCCTTACGAATCGACGGAAGTACGAGCATAAGCCTTCAAAACTGCGGACGTCTTTAGCACATGTTGGGACAAGAAAATAGAAGACAGCGCGAACTTTTGCGGGGTCCGTGCGGACGCCAGACGAATCGACTCGATGACCGAGGAGAGCAATCTGGCGGCGACCAAAATGGCACTTTGAAGGATTTAAGTGCAGGCCTGCAGCGTGGAACACTGAAAAAAATAGACGAAAGACGTTCAAGATGTGTTTCGAAGGTCGGAGAAAACACGATAACGTCGTCTAAGTAGCGCTGGCAGATGGACCATTTAAAGCGGCGCAACGTCCTCTCCATCATGCCCTCGAAGGTGGCGACAGCGTTCCGCAAGCCGAAACGGACTTTGGGGCGATGTTGACAGCATGACGGTCAGTGCAAGAATGACTACGCCGTTTACTGAGCCACAGCTTATAAAGGCACGAGCGAACACGCTGAACCTACCGCGCATCACTGCTGCGCATCCGCGCAGACTTCTCAGGACGCGTGTCCGATACATCCTCTCTCGTGGAACAAACAAAATAAACACTTAATAACAACAAACATTCACCGCACCTTATGGCACTGCAAGGTTAGAACGAAGTCGCCTTCCTTGCAGAAGTTCCCCCAGAGAATGCCCGTCCTCTAGTGGTGCTGATAGATAGGCTAGGAGGCCCAGCCAGAAGTCGTCCTCCGTCTCTAGGGTCTTTTGTAGGATTCGTTTTGCAATCTGCACACCCTTTTGCGCCAAGCCATTCGACCGTGGGTAACATGAGCTCGAGGTGGCGTTGTTAAACTCATGTCTGTTGGTGAAGCTGGCAAATTCATGGCTCTACAACTGGGGTCCGTCATCTTTATAGATTTCTACTCGTACCCCGTACGTGGCGAATATGGCACTAAGAGCTGTGATTGTGGTTGCTGCGGTTGTGTCTTCCAGCTTTTCGACCACGGGAAAATTTGAAAAGGCGTCATAGGCAACCACGTACGGCATTCCAGCAAAAGAAAAGATATCAACTCCTACCCTATACCAGGCACATTTGGGTACTTCTCTTATTAGTAGAGGTTCCTGTGGCTGCCGGTACGCGTATTTTCTGTACGTTGCGCAGCTTCCTACTAGCGCGGCGGTGTCGCCGTTCAAACCTGGCCAAAATATGAGTGCTCGAGCCTTCTCGTTACACTTCTTCAGCCGAAGGTGGCCAGCATGAACTCTACTCAGCATGCTCTGTCACATACTCCTCGGTATTATAACTTTAGGACCCTTCAACATTACTCCATTTCCGAAAGACAGTTCTGACGAAAATGGCTTGAGTTCACGTGTTGCACATTGCCCACTTGCCAAGCTTTTCATGACTGACTGCAGATCTGACTGCAGAGTGAGAGATCATGACTGACTGCAGAGTGAGAGATCTTTCTAGCTGTAGCAGCCGCTGCGTTTTCGGCGTTACCATGTAGCCCAAGGACTGCACCACATGAACCTCGATGTCATCCTCAGGGCCAACTTTGCTTCCACCCGGATCCGATGTCGACCGTGACAAGACGTCAGCGAGAACCAGCTGCTTTCCGGAAATGTACTGCAACACAAAGTCGTACTTCAGTAATCACAGAAAGAATCTTTGCACCCGCGGCGGCATGTCCGCGTTTTCTTTTGGTGCGATTGCTACCAGCGGCTTCTGGTCCGTTTCGATACGCACTGCTAGAATCGGCATAGTCCAGCCTGCTTTCTCCGCAGCTTTCAGAACTGCCGTTAACTGCTCATCATGTTCTTGCTTGCTAGAGCCCCATACTTAGATGTCATCAATGTACACTAGTACACCCAGTAGGCCGTCAAATACTTGACTCATGCTTTGCTGGAGAACCTCCGGTGCGGAAGAAAAGCCGAAAGGCAAACGGAGGATGTGTTATCTCCTAAGCGGCTAAGAAAAAGTGCAGATCTTCGAAGTTCGCTCGTGAAGCGGTATCTGATGATAGCCCGAGTTCGCGTCAAGGCAGCTGAAGCACGCAGCATTGGTTCAACTTACTTCCAAATCCTCGCGTTTAGCAATCGGGAAATGCGGCCGGTTTATGTACTTATTAACAGCTCAGGGGTCCATGCGCACCCTTAGCGAACCGTCTTTAGTCTGTGTGAGGATTGAAGGGTTGACCCAGTCGGTTGGTTCATTCACCTTAACAATTATTCCGGAACGTATACCATTTGTTCCAGTTCCTTCTTTAGATGCTCTCCCAGCGCCACCGGAACTCCACGAGTGGTTGCACGATTGGTACTGCCTCAGGTTTGAGGACCATGATGTACGCCTGCTGCTAACAAGCGAGATCTTCGAAGACATGTCTGAATCTTATCACCAGTTCGTCGTTCGCAGCCTTGTCTACGACGCATTCACCACGCTAGATTAGCCCCAGCGCTTCACTAGCTAGAGTCCGAGTATATACTGCCGACCATTCTTCACAACGAAAAACGTGACCGTGGCCGTAGTATTCCGAAGCCTTACTTCCTGCGTACACGTTCCAAAGCACGATATGGTGCCGCCGTTATATGCCCGCAAGACAGAGTTCGTCGGTTTCGACGCTTCTGCTCCACGCAGTTTTCGGTAAACTGGCATGGGCAACAAGCTTGACAGAAACGAACTGCGTGAAATAAACACGGACAAGGAAGACACGCATAAGCGCAGTGTGTCTTCCTTGTCCGTGTTTATTTCGCGCAGTTCGTTTCTGTCATGGATTACCAATTCGCCCAGCGTTCAATCCTGCTAAAGCAACAAGCTTGCTTGCGACCGGTGTCAACTTTAAACCTTATCTCGCAGTTTTAACATGATCGTTAACCATGCAGTCACTCTCGCATCTTGCTGTTGTGATCTCAATGACGTCAAAGTACTCCTCATGCTGTTTGCTCACTTCGCTTACCACAGCTGAGGCACAGCAACTTGCGAAGTGGTTAGGCTTCTGGCACGAACGGCATTTCTTTCCAAAGGCTGGGCATTGTGTGACTTTGTGCCAGCGGTTTCACCTGCGACAGTGACGTTGTTTCGCTTGTTTCTCTTCTTTTGAGGGGGACGGGCACCTTGAGACCACATCGACACGATCTTCGCCTTTACGCCATACTTCGCTTCCCCTTGCTACAGTCTCCACTGCCCTGCACATTTCCTCTGCTTGTTATAGCGTCAACTGGTTGTCTTGCCGCATTTTCTCCCGCACATTGTTAACTGCCATACATTCCTAACTTCGGCGCAATAGGCATCAAATTTTCTCACACGTTGCTGTAGTCGTTCTTGTCCTCGTTCGGCCCGAACCGGAAGTTGTTGAAGACGTCCAAGGCTTCGTCACCAGCAATGCTCAGCAGGGGCGCTGCCTTCTGTGCTTCCGTTTTCAGCTGCCCGCAGCCGCCGTCGCCTGCAGAAAGAACTCAAAATTCTGCTTAAATCCCTTCCAGTTTTCCATGATCTTACCCCTCAGCCGCAGTGGGTCTCAGATCTTCAGGCGGTCCATGATGTGCTAGACGCGGGAATGATTTCGTGCGGCGTCGAAGGGCCACTTCAGACACCATGTACGGCTAGCGCAACGGACATAGGGACGATGCTGATAGCATGATGGTCAGTGCAAGAATGACTACGGCGTTTAATTAGCCACAGGTTATAAAGGCACGTGCGAGCGCGCTGAACATACTGCGCATCGCTTATGCGCATCCGCGCCGATTTATTAGTACGCGTGTCCGATACAAAACGCATGACCCTGAACCGGTAAAGGCCATCTGGCGCAACAAAGGCAGTCTGCCCGCGGTTCATGTCGCCGACGGAGATTTGCCAGCAATCCGCGCGGACATCTATTGATGAAAACTGCGTCCCACTGTGCAGGCAATCCAACGCGTCGTAGATGCGTGGCAGAGGATATACATCTTTTAGGGGCGAAGATCCTTAAGATTTGGGTCTGTCCGTCCGTTGTTCCTAGTAGCGCGTTACGTTCAAAGAAATGAATGATGCTACGTGTGGGGGCGCGCCCTCGGCGCGTGCCTCCCAGCGCGCGAGCTCTCTCACTCTTCCATCTGCTGTCTTGTGAGAGGAAAAGAGACAGAGAGAGCGAAAGGCGCGCGTTGACTATGGAAACGCTCTTATGAAGCTCTTGCTGGCTGACTCGGCGCTCGGCGTGTGATAAGAAATAAGGCCGCATGTGAATGGCTGATGCATCGCCGGTATATATGCAATGCTGCACTAGTGAGGTTTGTCCAAAAGGCGGACCGCCTATGTCAAAAATATCGGAATACAGAATAAGCAGATGCCGGAGTTCGTTGGCTTGTGAGGGTGAAAGGTCGTGGGCTGTCATTTTCGTGGTGTCGTCATGCGATGGAGGTTACGTGGCCGCATACGAATTGCAGATGACCGAAGAGCTGGTTGAAGACTGATGCTGCGACAAGGACAAAAGCTGGTAGTCGTGTGACGGTGACAGAGTGGCGAGGAATATGCCCTTAGGTAGTACCTGAGGGCAGAATGCAAAATTCAGTTGCGGCAGACAAGCTTTGTGATCTGATATGGTCACTACCGTGTGAGAGAAAGACACGCCATGCGAGAGTAAGGCGCTGACGTTCGGAGTGACCACATAGCCACCATCCGACACACAGAAATTGGGCACAGCACTGATACACGTGAGTGCCTGCGGCGGTAGGTGAAGAAAGTCAGCAGAACAGAGATGGACCTGCGCTGTGTCGGGAAGTTCGGGATCATCAGGCAAATCAAGCTGGGTCACACCAGCTGAGCAGTCAGCGACAGCTGAATGAGCCGATAAAACATTAAGACTAAGGATCATGTCATGAGGGCAAGGCCGAGTACGTGGAACAAAATGGGTGTGTGACGATTCGACGCTTACACGAGAGGCACACATTCCCAGCGCGGCGGGTGTCCCTCGGTCACGGGCATTTACAATGGCGGACTCGGCAGGTATGAGAACTTCAGCCGTTTCCGAAGGTCAGCGCTCATGACTCAGATGTGTGCACCGGTGTCGGTCAGGGCAGTTAGTGGTACGGAATAAACTTCCACGTTGATTTGGTTTTGATCGGTCGGCAAAGTAATCAGAGGATTCGCAGGTCAGGGGTCCAATGCAGCATCACCTCCGGGAGCTGCATTTGTCAGTTTTCCTGGGATGATCTTACGGAACGACGCGACGACGAAGGACGACGGGACAGAGGCGAGCGGGACCGACGATCGTGCAGCGACGGTGAACGGCTCGAGCATCTGTATGATGCAGGAGGGCCACGGTACGAGTCGCCATAGGCCTGGTCACGCTACACAGGGTCGCAGTACATCGGATCATTCGAAGCTGCACTAAACGTCGGACGTCGGTTGTCATTTCGGCGGTAGAAAAACGCAGATCATGAAAACGTGGACTGGCAGTAAGGACACTAGCGAGAAATGTGACCCACGCCCCTACATTGGAAGCATATGGGCCTGCCTTCATGTGTTCACTGCCGGGCCGGGTCTCAGTATCGTCGGAACATCGGTGATTGCCGACGAAGCGAACCAGAAGGTTTGACTGGGGGCCGGGTAAGGGAGCAAAACGGTTGAATGCCAGCGTTCGCAAGTTCCTTGTGGACAACTGACACTGTCGCCTCTGCATTATCGGACCGACGCAAGAGAGATGGTGCCGCATCCTCGATTTCCCGCCGCATAATTAGCACAACGCTATCCGCTGTGCGCGGCTGAAGGGACTGACGAGCGTCTTCGCACGAAGACGTAGCAGTGGTGTTTGGAAGGCACGTGAATTGTTGGGCGATGCGACGGCTCTTGGCGTCTTCAAAACGGCAGCACTTACTGATAATTTCGTCCACCGTCGAGCAGTCTCTAAATACGAGCAAGTTGAATGCGTCATCGGCGGTGCCCTTAAGGATATGGCCTACTTTGTCAATCTCGGTCATGGTGGAGGCGACATGGTGGCAAAGAGCTATAACATCAAAGATGTAAGCCTACGTACGACCCTGTGGCTGTTTGGCCACGACAAGACAGGTCTTTCATGGCAGCGAACTTCCTACCAGCGGGCGGGTCAAAGAGATCACTTAATTTCTGCACACATAAGTACCAGCTGGTCAGCTCTTCCTCGTGCGTGTCAAAGCAAATGCGTGCTGGTCCCTGGCGGTTGAAAAGGAGGTTTGCGAGCATCACCGTGGGGTCCCATCGGTTGTGCGCTGCTACTCATTCGTACAGGCCACGACACTGATCCACATTCTCGTTGGACTTGCCAGAAAAAGTTCCAGGGTCACGAGGGTGAGTAAGGATGACTGAGCGTTGGGGCATCAAGGATGCTGACAGCGCCGACGCTGGCGCCGTGTTTTATCCAGAGGCCTGGTCATTGGTGGGCATTGTAGAGCGGTTGATGACAAGTCCACTGCGGAGTTCCGCCTTGTACGCTACCCCGCACCCCTCCCCAAGATGAAACGGGCACAGGGATACGCTTGTAATGAGAGACTGCAATGGGGAGCTTAGCCAGTGTAGCCCCAATGGCAGACCGTCAGCCAGCGCCCCACTGCTGCGCAGCCTTCGTTCCTGTCGAGAGGGGCGTCGTCTTCGCTATTCTTGCACCGTGACAACATTTAACACTTCTACCCGCCTTGCACAACAAGGTATCACTCTCTTGTCAGTGTAAACAGGTTTCCAATAAACAGTGTCGAGAGCGACAAATTAGCATGTGCGGTGTTTTTCCCATTGGCCATATTCTTGAGTTGATGTGCTGAATATGAGCGCCTAATGAGCATTCTTTTTCTTCTGTTGCCGCCTACAGCTTGTCTAGAAAAGGCACCTCAGCTGCTGCGTCACTCCATGGCCAGTCTCGCGATTCAGCCAGTGAGTCAACCTCGACTGTGGAAGGGTGTTGTGCCACAGCGTTTGACATCGACAGCACACAAGTTGTATCAATGCCCGATGACCAACCGGAAGTTTCTTCGCCTGCAGACGCTTCTTCGGTGCGAAGCAACGAGGTGGATGCATGCTCTGCCGCCAGTCCATCATCAGTGTCTTGAGTTGAAGGTCTACGCAGCCCAAAAATGTCAAAGTGCGGGGAAAAGTCAAGAAGTTGACCTCGACGACTTAATGATCTCGACACTCGACGCCATTCAGCAACGTCTGAACGAATTGACAAAAGCTGCCAACACCGCAGAGGAAGACGAACACTTTCTTTTAAGTCTGAAAGGTCTGCTGGCTAAAGTGGATGACCTGAAGAAGGCGTGCATCAAACTACAAATTTACAGCCTCCTGGTTGAGACAGTATACCCCCCGGATGCACATTGTAGACCCTATACGCCTTATTTTTACAGCTATTTATGGCCACTTATCTCAAGACGCGCTAAAGGTAAAGCCGTCTGGCTGGGATAACTGCGACGAATTGTTTTATGTACAGAAGCGCCATTATTGTTCAACAGAGGTTTGCAAATGCTTATTTTAATTTGTAGTGCTAGATGTGCCATAGACATCCTGTGCATTATTTTTTTTTCTTATTGAGTAGAGTTTCCCGTGTGTCTGCTAGCTTCTGCGCAAGAACAAACGTTGAAGCATTGCTACAGGCTTTGCACTTGCGGAAAAGGGTGCACCAATTAAAATAGTGTGTTTAGATGATTGATGTAAAAGCGAACAAAAATATTAAACATTCGCATTCCAGAAATGCATGTTCGCATTTGGTTTAAACAGCTGCCAAGAGCGCAGTCGATTGTATGCTTCATTTGCTATCTGCTTCAGAGTATCTTTTTGGAACAGTCACGTCATGGAGATTTAATGCTGTGCAAAGGTCACTTGGCACTGGATTAAAGCACTGTCAAAACGTAGCTTGTGCTTGTAAAAGATTTTTGTGTACTGACCACATTTGGGCACTTATGCAATCAAGTCACACCAAAATCAGAGGTCGTAGTTAAAGAAAATCATGATTTCCGTACATTTATCGGCTAAGCAGGCCATCACGTGAATGCGGCTCAAATACAAGTCTCCTTTTTTTTCCACTGCCAGCTCACCGCACAGGAGCCGTGAAAATAGGCAGGAAGCAGTCTCTCACTTCAGATGCTCTCTTGGTGTACGCATTAGAGCCTTGCCGATTTATTGGTGGTAAGGACTCGACGTTGTTCCTCCACTCACCTGGGGTAACCGCACATACACTGCTCGTGGCGTCTCCAAATTGTGGTGGACAATAGCCGCCTGACAGCATCCTCTCTTGCATCAAGTAATTATACAGGCAACAGCAAGTAGCTGAGACTGCAGGAGCATTTTTCGGCAGCAGGCTCATGCGGTTTCGCAGCGCCCTCCAATGGGCACACAAAATGCCGAATGCGTTTTCCGTGCACCTCCGTGCTCGAGAGACCCTGTAGTTGTAGACCCTTTTGCACGATGTATGTCAGGCCAGACAGCAGTGCAGTTGGCTACCGTACATAGCAGCGTTAGCAACGTCACATATCACATAGGCTCTTCGCTCGAGCTTCACAGCGCTCGACTATAGCTCACCGCAGTGACTATAGCACGAAAGTGTCAGTGCACATCGGACAGCAACTTTACTGCCGCTAAAAAATCGCAATAGGCCCTCCGCATGTATACAAGGTAAAGGCAGCAGCTCACCTGCATTCACGTCCGCAATTACAAGTCGGCAGAGGTGACTGAAACGTCCACATAATAAGCTTACCTCAGCGTAACAGTCAGGCGCTCAGCCGATGACAGGTTCTCGCAGTGCCGTCTCTTGAACATGAATGTGCGGTCGGAAAAGGCTTTCGAGGAAATCGAGCTGCTGTGGGGAAATCCGCATGAAATTTTAGAACAAGGCCGTATCTTCATTTCTGAGCTTCGCGAAAACATTGTGAAAATCTCCGTCAATTGCCCTACTGAGGAATATTTCACGCACGCACATTGTTTGCGAAGTCTACGTCTGAGTCGGTTAACTGCATACACGATGACAAGCTCATTTTGAGCTTGGACAGCCTCTGATTCCGCTAATACCCCTATGAAAACTTGAAATGAGTTTCTTATGAAAGTCTAATGAGTTTTGACATTACAGTCATACGACTTTCTAATGTGTTCCTTCGGAATTTTTTAATAGATTTGTAATGTATTTCGAAACCGTATTGGCCATCGTTATTCTCATGCATCTCCGCAGCAGACTTTCTAAGGAGCATCATGGAAAAAAAACAGCGCGAACACAAGGACGATGAAAAAGGAAACACACACCACACCACGGAGCGCTGACTATCAACTGATTTTATTTCGGCGAACACGTACATATATACATATGTATGAGCCTCGTCACAAGTGTTATACACTGATAAACGCACGGCCAGCGAGTTAATGTTAGAGTCGCCTTGAGCGCGCCTAATAAGCTCTCAACCTTGTGCAATCGCGTCAACAAACCCCCCAAACCAGTCTCCCCCTGTGGCAAGAAGCATACCCCGCCATTTCTCCCTTGCATTGAGCGTGTGGTGTACCGTATACCCTTGTCTTGTGGCAAGGTTTACGTAGGACAAACGGGCAGATGCCTGAATGGCAGTCTTCGTGAACATAAAAATAACGTCACCAGCAATGTTAGAGGCCACCTTGGCGATCATTGTAAGCGTTGTGGTTGTAACCCCCTATATAGAAAATGTGAAATTTTAGCAAAAAGCCCCTCCCAGTTGACGCGGGAAATTATAGAAACACATAGGATCGCCTTGCTGGAGGATAACTGTGTCAGCACCCCATCTGTCGCTCTCTTAGACAAAGAAATTTCATATCTTTCTGCTAACAAGCCTTAGATGACCGTTTTTATAATGTACATGCAGCATGTGCGGTGATGATATTTGCTTAGCCTTCATGTGTTCTTTTTATCATGAGATGACCTTTGCATCTTCCTGTGTGTTTATCAGTGTATAACACTTGTGACGAGGCTCATACATGTGTATATATGTGCGTGTTCGCCGAAATAAAATCAGTTAATAGTCAGCGCTCCGTGGTGTGGTGTGTGTTACCTTTTTCATCGTCCTTGTGTTCGCGCTGTTTTTTTCCATGATGCTTGACCAACTAGCCTGCAAATCCATCCTATTAGACATCATTTCTAAGGAGCACGTAACGACTCTCGAGATTAGAATCTATTGAGTTTCTCATGTGTTCCTTTGGAATGTTCTAATGTATTTCTAAAATCATTCACAACCGTATTGGCCACCGTCATTCTGATGGGTCTTGACAGTTGATTTTCTATGGAGCACAAAACCACTCTTGACATTAGAACCTATTGAGTGTCTAATGTGTTCCTTTGGAATCTCTTAATGTATTCCTAGTGTCATTCAAAACCATATTGGCCACCGCATTTCTGATGAGTTTTGACACCTGATTTTCTATAAAGCACGCAATGACTTTTGACATTACAGTCACTTGTCTTTCGAATGTGTTCCTGTAGAATCTCCTTATGCATTCCTAATGTATTTCAAAACAATTATGGCAATCACCATTTCGAAGGAGTTATTTTCTAGTCGGCATGAAAGAAAACTTCATTGTAGTATCCTCGACCAAGTTTATTCGATGCGGCCAATGACATGATATTCTGCAATAAGTCAGGTACCACACATGATGTGCTCCAGTTATACCATATATTGCTTGTGCATGGCGCTGTATTTCATCATCATCATCATCATCATCATCATCATCATCATCATCCAATTTTATGTCCACTGCAGGACGAAGGCCTCTCCCAATCCTCGCCATCCTTGCCTGTCCTGCGCGAGCTGATTCCATTTGATGCCTGCGAATTTCTTGATTTCGTCCCCCCATCTTACTCTCTGCCGCCCACAGCTGCGCTTACCCTCTCTTGGTATCCATTCCGTCGTTCTAACTGTCCATCGGTTATCTAGCCTTCTCATCACGTGGCCTGCCCATGTCCATTTTTTCTTCTAATATCGTTCATTATGTCGGCGACCCCCGTTTGTTCTCTGACCCACTCGGCTGTCTTCCTGTCCCTTAGTGTAACGCCTATCATTTTCCGCTCCATCGCCCGCTGCGCGGTTGATGAATGATATATTTCCAGCCAAGTATCAAACAAAAGTGAAATGATGCACCTTCTGCACTTGTGCTGGGCAAGGACATTCCCAACCAATGAAAATATAAACAAGCTTTATTTATTAGGAAACCCACAAAGGCATTAAATGAAAAGAAAATAGTCATGGTACTCGCATGGTTACAGCTGTCATAGTTACTTCTTACTTATTCTCCCTACTTAAAAGACATGATTCACTCTTTGTGATGTGCAGGATGCTTGTCAGAAAAATTGCTTCATGTGCACCCTGCATGAAAAAAGAACAGAATATCAATAGCAGTCCTTGGCAATTCTCCGCGCAAGCGCTGTATGTACTGCTCACTCCATGATGAAATAAATCAGAATTTTGTATGTTAGTAAATGGCATCATCACAGGTTGCATTATCCCACAGATGAACTGGAGTTATGGCCATTACACTAACACACATGAGATATGGTCACCACTGTGGAGGTCACACCGAACTACTATATGCCTTGAATTTTTCATGAATGATGTTTTCAGAATATGCTGGGGTAGAACCTCTTCTTTCTATTTTTCAACTTAGGGTAATGACAAAATTGAGATGCAATGAAGAAAAGGAGGTAGTGCACACTTAACTCCACTGTCCCGAATCCAAAAGAAAGAACTTGCATGCAAGAAAAATAAAAAATAGTAGTGGTGCAGTACAGAAAACAAAATTACAATCTATTTAAGTTCTATGGTGGAAAGGAAGTTTTTAATTGTAGAATGCAAGGAGCGTGCATACAAAGGTTGTTGATGAAGCTAGGTTTATAACTAGTGCAAAGGTGGAGCAGGAGGTACACGTTCGTACACAATAACTACGCCTACTTGCAAACGTAAGATTGCTAAATAATCAAAAATGAATGTTTGTGCTTTATGCATGCTCATTTGTTTGTCTTTGTGTGGGTTTGCCCAGAAAATGCAATATAAATGCTTTGATCTGTTATTAGCGTGATTCATGTGCCGAGGTTAAAGCATACACCCCCTTGGCTACACCTGTACAGCATACAAAAAGGGTGTTTATCCAAACTAAATAAAATACAGACAGCAACTAAACAAATGAAGAGTATGGCGCTGGAGAGCTCACTGTACACAGTGCACTTTGGAATGGAGCAAAAATAAGTGAAGCAGCAATGCCTCCATAACGGCAACATGCTGAAACTGCCTCTTTGTAGACACAGAAACAAATACATACCAATTAGTTTGGATATGTGCAGCTCCCAGAACAGTGCTGCCATTTTCTACTGCAAGTTGTCCTCTGCTTCAGCACCATGAGCATCGTGATCGCTGGGTACGCAACAAATGCCACGAACATTAACGAATTGCAACAAAGCTGGCCTTATGGCGAAAAACGGTAAAAATGTCTGTTGCTCATTAAGTTCGTTCTAATCTAGGAGGTCCCCGGAAAGCCACATCTGATTTCCTTAACAGCGGATGACGACCGCACTTGTTGCTCTGTAAGGCGAGGTTCAAGCAATCTCCTGAAGTCACGTTCCTATTGTGCTCATGCGACCTGTCATTAAGGCACCGACGGTCTGTCCCAAGTAAACACCAGCGCCGCCTAATGGTGTTCTGTGCACAACATCTTCGATGCATTAACGTATGGGTCCCCGTGTTCGGTGGTGCAACATGTCATCGCTTGCGTTCTCGTAATGCGTTGCACAGTTGTGCCAATTTACATGGCGCGGAAAAAACTAAAGGTACAGCATGCCTCGCCGCGACCTTGTTCAAATTCTGCGACAAATTGTGCACATACGGGACCACCTCGTAGACACGTCGTTACTGCGGGTTACATACAACTTCTTGATCATGTCCCTTCCTTTGCTTGTTTAGCAACGTTTCTGCGACAGCTTGTAGCAGCGTTGGTGCAAACTGCCTTTAGCAACCTGGCTGCTTGACGATCAAAGCTTTCCGGTGGCATATGTGAACAAAACTTCGCAAAGGATGATTTGAAACAAGATTTCACGAGTCATTTTTTGTGAGTTTAGAGTGCGAAGAATCGAAGGGAAGAATGGCTTTCCTGGTTCTTGGCATATAAGCCCAGCAGATCTAGTCACATTACTAAAAAATAAACGAAGGTCGAGGAACTGTATGGCGCGGTTGCAAATGGCAA
>JABSTT010004612.1:0-21573 GCA_013339685.2 Hyalomma asiaticum
GGTGCCTTCCAGGAAAATGAAAACATTACGCCCCTGTTTTTACATGACCTGGGAAGTGTTGAGGCTTCCAAAGTGCTACTAGACACTGTGAAGCCTTGTACATTATCTTGATTTTCTTCCAGTATTAAAGTGCATTAGATTTAAATTCAGTACAGCAGTAATGTAATTTTTTTTTCAGACAGATACAGCTTTATTTTGTAGAATTGCCTCCCCAAAACACATTGACACGTCATGCGCACAGCACAGCCAACTTCCATTAATTGGGTGCCTGCTATTGTGTACATCTCATCAGTGCCTTTGTTTTATGGCTGTTCCTTTTAACTTCAGCAATGGATGAATTTATGAGATACTAAACTAGGCAAAGCAACTGAAATTCCCACTGAAGCCTACAGTAAAACTATGAACAATAAAGACAAGGCAGGATAAGCATGCATCCTGTTTTCCATTCATCTGTAAAAGCAAAACGCTGGCGATTTCCCAAGGTCAGTGGATCTCGATAAGATTAGCATGCCATTTACGCCAAATAACAGGCTGAAGAGATGCACAGATTTCTTACAAACGGATTTCACTACTACCCCAGACCACCCTCACAGCTTGGTCACATATATCTCATATCTGACTATGCACATGAAGGGCACGAAAAAGTGTGATGTTCCAGCTTAGTATGCAGTGCTAAACGTTGCTTTTTGCTGGCTTTCACATTTTTTGTCTCCAGTGCAGAGATTAGTAGCGAATTATGTTGCAACTGCTGGTGCATATACTTAACTCCCAGCCATACAAGCCTGTGCACACTGCTATGTCACGTGACGGATGTGCTGCTCAGCTGAGTTGTCTTGTGCTCTTCTACTCATTAAAATTAAGAAATCCATCAAGCATTTCTATCATCAGGTACATGACAGGAACATAAAATTGCCATTAACATGACACCATTAAAAAATCATCAAAGTTGAGCCTTATGCGAGCCTAGTTGATGTATTTGTAGCTATGAGCTGGTGCTTAAAAGTCCCCTCTCTAGGCCAGATGGCAAATCTTGATTATCACTGGATGTTAAGTGCTTTGGACTTATTTAAGTTTGGACTTATTTAAGTTAAGTAATGGACTAATTTGAAGAATTCTTCAAATTAGTCCATTACAAGCAAAGATCATTCACATCGATGCAAGCAAGGTCCCTTCCATAGTGGGTCCACAAGCGATTCAAAAAAAAATTTTTTTTTTAGTAAGCCGATGCGAATGTTGAGTTTGCTCACTGACAGACTCTGGCAAGGATCATGAGAAAAGGCATAGCCAAAATTTATTTCAGGTGTGGAGGGTACAATTCCCCTTTGTGTATGTTCATGCATGTTTGTAATGCGAGCATGTATATATGTATACATACCAACTAGAAACATTTCAGGGTGGGATGAACTCATATGTTCATTGCTACCTTAGTAAATGTTTAGTAAATAACAAGGGCAAGTGAAAGTGCAATACCCTAGCACATGCCCAAAACCACACACAGGTGCCCTCAGTCCATATATATGTGTAATACTCGCAGCTACTACTACCGATGAACATATCACTAAAAACGATGTCGAACAGGGAATCTTGTCAGAGGCAATATTTTGACAAGTGGACTTGTTTTCGTTAGGACAGCAACTGCCATGTCTTTGTCAGAACGTCAGGAGGCAGACGAAGACAAGTCCAATTGTTGAAATGTTGGCTCCAGTGGCATTCCCTGTTCTCCATCATTTTTAGCAATCTGTTGATCTATTCAAGCCTCCATCTTCCCCTGAGCTTCTCTTCTAGTTTGGAGTGCAGCTACTAGCGTTTGAAAAGAAACGTCACAGGCACACTTCATTGGTTGGTGTCTTCAGACAGCAAAAAAAGGCAGCTCTTGACCGGGAATTCCATGGACTTGATGGGAACCTGAGAAAACAATGGCCATACAAAAGTAGTTTTGAGCATCTCAAGAACTCGCTAGAATAGCTTGATATCAACAAATGTAATCCGACGCAGATTCCATTTATTTTTTGTCGCGACCAGTGCTGCTTGCACAAGGATTATGAGACACCTGAACAAATTGTCATGGCGTCTAATGCTGCAGTATTACCAGCAGCCCTTCTGTAACAGGGGTAGTATTGCGAGAATCACTTTTAGCAATGATGTCACTTTATGTGATGTAGCACATCATATGTCGGATGACTTAAGTGACTAATTTCCTCGATCAGTGTGCACTGAAAGCAACATCTCCAAAAAGAGAGTCTCGAAATGTCCCCCCTAGCTATTATTTGAAAATACAAGACCAGGCAACTTTAGTCTGTTTGTGAGGTGCCATCGACATCCCAAGCAAAACAGCTGAGATGTTAGAACCTTAGAAGCACGTGCATGAATGTCAGGATTTCACTTCAAACAAAGCTTTAACCAGTTATTACTATAGCTTTATTGTTACCACAATTCAAACATTTGAGAAACCCAATTACTTTTGTAGCAATAGAAAAGAAGTATACCACAACACTACTTCTCTCAAAGCACCTGCCCGTTAATGCAACAAATCTAATATGTTTTATACACCCACTTTTTCATCTTTAGTATATTTACCTGTGCTTTACTGCCATGCTTTGCAGAGGTAGTGCTCATCTTTTTTTTTTGTTTAACAGTCCATGCACATGTGAATGTGCACAAGTACTGTAAAAACCCGTGTATAATACAAACCAGCATGTAATACAAGGTGTAATGTGGGGATGGCAAGAATGGGCGGAAAAAAAAAAAAAAAAGGATTTCATCTACGTATAATCCCAGTGACGAAAGCTCACCGACAGCATTTATTTGCAGTGCAGTTAACATTCAATTGTCCATTTCATTGGCACTGTCTCATGAAAGCTCCTTGCTGGAGATATTTTTCCACAGAAAGACATTTTCAGTGCCACAAAGCACAGGTACATTCCTGGTGCCGCAATTCCAAAAGGACAAATGATAACCTCCTTGGGGATATTTTCTCCTGTGGCGTCGATGGCATGTCAAGGTACACGATGGCATGTCAAGGTACCGGCATCTGATCAGTGCTACCGATATGCCCCAGCTGATGGACATTCCTCCATAGCTTTATCAGATGGAACGATAGTTTCTGCGACGACGACATCCACCAACATAAAGGAAATCCAGCGTGCCGCATGGAACAGCTTTCTCTTACTTTCGCCTGTAGTAGCTCAGCTTTGTCAGCTGGGTGAGCATCGCGTTGGCATTTCACGAAGGCATTCAGGGGCTGTAATCTCAGAAAAGACTCCATTCTTTGGCTCCTGGAGACTTCTAAGGCGGCTTACGGAAAAGTTGCCTTGCTTTGCTTCCTCAAATGCTGCCCTTGGGGACACCAAAGTCTCACACTGCAGTGCAATTACTGACTGTCAGGCACGTAGGCAAGGGGGGGCCCAGGGGGGCCAGGGTCCCCCCCCCGAAATCCGTCCAGTCAGCCATTGACGCAGGGGTATAGAGGCACAAGTGCGAGTAGCGGCGTACGGACTTAAACAAATGAACAACAAACGATAGTCAAGGAACTCGCCAAGAGCAGCTACCCAAGAACCTTTATTCCGAAAGCACTTCAATTTCAAAACCACGAAACGCTTGCTGAGAAATTCAGCGTCCAGCTCCTGAATCAACATCACAACAGAAACACGACACTCTCCCATATGTCCGAGTCGTTAGCGGTACCATCGCCCGTATTCTCAGAAAAGAAGGCATCCGAGCGACTGAGAAGCTTTCGAACACATGTTCTCTACATATTGCCCAAGACTGGTCCGCCGAGGGAGAGAGCCCACTTCTTTGCGCTGACTGCGATACGAGCTACACCGGCGAAACGAAAAACCTCAAAGAAAGACTGTGACAGCACAAGAATGACCTCCGAGATCGCAACCCGATAGCCGAACATTCCCAAGACAGCGACGACCGTATCAATCTTTCTGACACAACGGTCATACCAACTGAAACCAATTATCGGAAGCAGTTACTGCTCTGTGACTGCGGAGAGAGAGAGAAAGCTGTGCAACGCAGGACATTTTCAAGAAGACAAGCTTGTTCGAAACAAAATTACCAGAACGAACAAAATGTTGCCATACGGCTTCCAAACCAGACAAAACGACGTTATCTGTCCGCACTTCGTGGGACTTTTGTTCGTCGCATCAGTTCTACGGTCTGGGCGCTCGGTAGTTGGATTGCTCCAAGGAACAATGCAGAGAATGACAGGACATCATACAGTGTCAGATCGTAGTCGAATGGTGAATTAAGGCACGATTACGAATTATTAAATTTTAAAGAAACTGTATTGTTGCACTGAAAAAAATATGCGGAACTTCTCTTCAGGAGGCGGACGGACGATGTCTCATGGCCGTCGTTTGTCGTGGCCCGTCGCTCTCTGCTCTGCTTTGTCCTCCCGGCTTTTTCCTGTTCCTTGGCTCCACGCCTGGGCAATCCCCTTTTCTCCGAAAGAGGTTGCCCCGTCTTGGGGGTGTCCTCCGTCCTCTTGGAAGTTGCCAGGGTGCACGGGGCTTTGAGGTGCGGCCCCTGAGCACTGCTGACAACAGAAAAAGGTAGTGTTGACTCCACCTGTGGATTCCCTGCGGACATCTCTTTTCTTATTTTTCTTAACGAGAGGAGCGGTGTCTTTGTCGCGCGTAGTGGCGGCAACTTAGGGAGTAATCAGGTGCTTTGACTGACAGCTGCGCGGTATGGGAACACGCACGCGTACGGGTTTGGTTTGCCGCAGCCGCAGAGTTTTTCCCCGACCTGAAGATGGAAGATAACCGAAAACTTGGAAAGCGTGGGAAGTATGGGAAGCGTCCGCTTCGATGACCCATTAACCCGTACGACCCCCCCTGGCGCCTCTGCGAACCCCACCACCCTTTGTCCGCTGCCTGTGTCGCCGGGCAGGCGCCCGCGTGGCGGAACAAGTAAACAGGTTAAACAATCTGTACAGTTCGGACGCTCACCTGCTGAATGAGCGCGTATGCAGCTCTCCAGTAATATGCGGCTGCCCGAACGGCAAGGCGTGATTCAGCCCCTCACTTCAGCGCTCCGTCAGAGCAAGCAAATTTTTGTCGGGGTCCTCTGGCATAACAACACGCAGCCATGGAGAAAGAAGGTGCCAGCCAGGGTTCAACTTCAACGGCCAGGAAGCGACCAGGATCAACGATGAAATTAACCAGCTTCTTCGCTAAAGTTCCAAAGGTGGGTACTGTATTTCTTATTGCCTTTGCTTGTAACGTCCGCTTTGAAGATGGGAGTAATGATTCTCCGCCTGTGAGCTTCTGAGCACCACTATATATGATACTGGTTTCGCCATAAATATCTTTTTCTGAGATGACTCTTCAAACACTATGAATCTGGTGCTATGTGGTCGAGGGGTTCAATTTGCCTCATATAGCGCGACTGCAGCCATCGCTTTACAAATCTTGTATACTTGCTATGGGCATGACTACATGACGCTTTTTCGTTTTCTTATCACTCGCACTTGCTAATGGCCCAATTAGGGCCATTAGCAATGATGGCTCAATGACTGAAAACTGGATGGACTGGTTACGCCAACCGTAAAATACTCATTCTTTTCCAGCGCAGACGGCCGAATTTACTCGAGTCCAACGCAAACCAAATTTTTGCTGTTTCAATATAAAAATGCACTTGAAGTTAAAGGTATTTGTAGCAGCTTTTAAAAATAATACTGTACCGTGCTGCTATGTTAACGATTAAAAAATAAGACAAAGATGGAAAGAGAAATGTACAGTTCGTTGTCGTTGACTGAGCAATTTTTCTTCTGGCAGTTAAATTTATTGTATATATAACACAGTTCGCGTGTTAATTCAAGATCTTTTACCTTGACAGTTCGGTCTACAAAGATGACAAATGTCCGCATGTACGTTTGTGTTCGAGGCACGGATATCTGCTTTTGCGCTACTCACAGTCACCACGGCCTCGGGTGCGGAAAAACACGCGACACAGCTGTATTCAGCATGGCAGATATCTTTTCTTACACGTCAGTTTTCGCAATGAAGGCGGCAAATCACCATACACTTGGTTGGAACGCAAAACGAACGTACGCGTACTCGCAAAAAAATAATCTGCTCCGTCGCCCTTTCCTAATCATGATGACACTCCCTTTGAACCCTCCGATGAGATCATGAGAACCTGTTAACAAACGCGTGAACGTGGTTGCGGTTGAATATTCGGTTCCAAAACGCAGGCAAGTTTTGGGCTCGTGTAAATTGGAGAAAATGTGCGGATTAGATTGGAGTAAGTTGTTTCAGTTCCAGTAGCGAATCGCCAGGGAAGGAAAAGGGTTCACAGCCATGATAATGATAATAGATCGTTTTTGCCCATTAGAATACAGGTGACTTTCACAGGACCACAACGTCAATTCTATATAAGCGTGTTTGAATTAACGAGATTCGATTGTATCTAGTCTAGATCAACGAGCGGTAAGACAGGCACATGTGGCGTGAAATGAAATGTATTGAATGTACGGATACTCGGAGTCATTTTTATTTAGGCTGCTTGTAAGAGTGGAACTTGTCGTAAGCCCTGCGACAGTAATTAATTGTAGCGTAAAGTAAAAACAACTATGATAAGAAAACTTACGTATGATTATTTTTTTATTTCTATCGTGCATTTAGGAACGAAGCCTTGCATTACCAGACGGTGGCTCTACCTCCGAAAACACCACAACACGTGCAGACTTGAATGCCGAGAGAACGCATGACTGCGAGGACGATGAGGAAGCTGATAGCCCTTTTTGTCGTAATGATATCGGCATGTTTGTCAATCGCACTGACATACCCGACGACATAAGAGAACAGGTATACTCTAACGTGTGGATGCCACCTCTGAGCTACAAGTTTGAAATTTCGGTAGCCAAAAACGGGAAAAGGCGCACGTTTCAATCTCACTGGCTGCAGCGATACGGATGGCTTGCATTTTCTCACGTGCGGAAGGGAGCGTTCTGCAAAACCTGCGTACTTTTTTGTCGTAAGAGCGGAGCAGGCAAAGGCTCTCACCAGTCATGTAGGAACCTCGTAACAGTCCCGTTTACGAAATGGAAGGATGCCATTGAGATATTCGAGAATCATGCACGGACTGCATATCACAAGGCGGCAACGGTTGACGCCGAATCCTTTCTCAGAGTCGCCAGAGGAAAGTCAAGCAGTGTCCACATGCAGCTTAATCAGCAAGCAAAGGGAGAACTCGAGGACAACAAGGCAAAGTTGCGCGCGATTGTCGAGACAGTTGTACTGTGCGGCCGTCAAGACCTCGCGCTGAGAGGTGACAAGGATTCGGGGCGTCTTTCTCTTGAAGAACCCTTGCAGAACGACGGCAACTTCAGGGCGCTCCTACGTTATCGAGCGAATGGCGGTGACACAATTTTGGCGAATCACATTCGTACAGCAGGCAACAATGCTCTTTACTCAAGCCCGTCCATTCAAAATGAAATTATTTCGATAATTGGCAAGCTCACACAAGATAAAATTGTAAGACAGGCAACGAGGCCGGATTTTTTTCGGTGCTAGCAGATGAAACAACGGATGTATCCCAAACGGAGCAGTTCTCGTTGTGCGTACGCTACGTCGATCCCACTAGTTCGAGCATTCGGGAAGATTTTCTCTGCTTCGTACCTGTTGACGACGTCAGTGCTTCTAGCCTGGCACACACACTGAAAAGGGAGCTGCTGAATCTTGGCCTGCACTTGAACATGATGAGAGGCCAAGGATACGATGGAGCAGCAGGGATGAGTGGGGCATTCAACGGCGTGCAGGCGCTCATCCTGAAGGACTTCCCAACGGCTTTGTACACGCATTGCTCGTCGCACTCTCTGAACCTTTGTTTAAGCGATGCCTCAGCTGTCCAAGACATTCGACGGGCCTTTGGTACAATGAGTGAGGTATGCACTTTCTTTCGTATGTCACCAAAGAGGACAGCGGTCCTGAAAAAACATCTAGAGGCGTCTACAAAGTCTTTCCGCCGGCTGCACCGATATTGTGAGACAAGGTGGGTGGAACGTCATGATTCAGTCGCACTGTTTGGGGAGGCACTTCCTGAGATAGTTCGTTCACTTGAAGAGTTCGTGGACACCTTGCCTGACAAAGCAGCAGCGTCCACCGCTCATTGCCTCCACCAGCGAATCTGTTCGCCAAACTTTCTTATATGCCTCTCTGTTAGCGAGACATTCCTAGGCCTCACACACCACTTGTCTGTGTATCTGCAAAGCCCGTCTATTGACATGAGCGTCGCCTTGGATCAGGTTGACCTGGTGCTGACTAAACTAGAAGAGATGAGAACTAACGCGGAGGCAGAATTCCACAGAATATTTTCTCTATGTCAAGGTAGAGCGGCGGAGTTCGGAGTGCATTGCGAGAACCGGACAAACTACGCTTGTAGTTCTGCGGAAGAGTACTACAGGCGAGCCACGTTCATACCCTACATAGATGACCTGAAAGCTTCCCTCAAACGGTGCTTTGCAAACCATCGGGAAACACTGCAAAGTTTGCAATTTGTGTTGCCAAAGCACGCCTCCAAGGGCAAATTTGAATCTGTGCAGCCGGCCTTCGATTTTTACCTCAGAGATATGACAACAGCGCATATCCTTACACTAAAAGGTGAATGGGAAATCTGGAAAACCAAATGGCAAGCCAAGAAAGAGGAGGTACTTCCCCGCTTTGCGACGGACGCTTTAGCTGAATGCGACAAAGCCTTCTTCCCGAATGTCCACACACTCCTCAAGATATTGGCAACGCTCCCAGTGACTACAGCTGCTGCAGAACGCAGCTTCTCGACACTCAAAAGAATAAAAACATATTTGAGGAACCGGACAGCTGAAGAGCGGCTTCATGGCCTGGCTCTTATGTCCATTCACCGGATGCAAGTGAATGTCGACGAAGTTATCGCTGTGTTTATGGAGAAACCGAGACGCATGAAAATTGCAGCGTGAACCTCTTTTCGGCAAAGCTGCATGTGCGTTTTTTTTTTCTTCTTTTGCATTCACTTTTATTATATCGTAAAACCATTCCCAATGCCATTCTTTACAAGTGCTTGCTAAAACGAATGTCAGTGTTCTGCATATTTTTTTGTCATGAAAGCATCCATATTTTGGTATTTTGTGGTTCAATAAAATTGTTTTCCCAAGTATTTCTGTTTTTGGTTTAAGAATTGCTGTCATAGATAAAGTGGCTCACGTTCTTCTCGCAGGCCTGTTGTTCAGACAGTATGAGAAGTTGGGTAGAGAAAGCGTCCGACAATTGTTTTTTTTTTATTTACTACACATCCGTAAGTGGGCGCCAGATTCCTTCGCATCCCCCTCCCCCACCCCTTTTCTTTTTGTCGCTCTTCTTTACGTCACTGACTCTGACCCTTCTCGGTCGAGATTACTTGGTGGGAAAGTATTTTTTCTGGTGCACGCGCACTAGCTTTATTGCAGTGTCAAAAAACATGCTTTCCATCTCTGATTAACTCGCCTTTTATGCTGCATTCCACTGTTTTCATTCTCTTCTAATAATTAAGCGCCTTCTGTATTCCCGGGCAACTTTTTTTTTTTTCATTTTGCCATGGAACGACCTTTTTGCGAACATTTAGGCCTTGGGCCCCTCCCCCCCCCGAAAAAAAATCCTGGCTACGTGCCTGCTGACTGTTCCGGCCAAAATAACTCTCATTTTAAAGGCAGCTGAGTACTGTGTTCGTGGTCCCGACATCGTGCAAGATTAACGACAACTGAAAGCGGCAGCCATTTGTAGCAGCATAGCAACGCCACTGCTAGATAACGCTACAAGTACTGAGTACAACGAAACCGAAACTGCAAACTTCGAGCTGAGGACTTCGGAATCCATTTATAATATGAGGCAGAAATTTCACATAGCAAAATTTAAAACAAAGAAACTAATAATATGCGGGATTTTATGGTACTTCAAGAGTGATCTATAACCAGGTAATCTTGTGCAAGAATCTCAAAACATTCCTGGAATTCAACAATTTACAAAATGAAAGCATGAATACTATTAGTATTACTATTCGTGAAAACATACCAGTACAGCATTTATATACGTAAACTATGTGGACCCAGACAACATACCAGAAACATTCCTTAACAGACATGCTCAATAGTCCTCGAAGTATCTATGCATCATACTGCCACAGTGTCTGAAGCCAGCGCTAAACATGAAGTGAAAATATACTTGTGCTCACATGGAGGCACTACGCCATTCTGAAAAGATAGTGGAACAACGAAATCCGGGAAGCAATCGAAAAACATCAAGGGAGCACAGACAGGCAAAAAGGGAGAAGCGGCCACAAGTTGAAGTCAACGAAAGATGGGAAATATATTTAGAGAAACAATCCATTGTACAGAAATTGGTCGAGGCAAAAATTAAAGGTGAAAGCGAACGCTGGGTGACAGAAATTCATGACAAAAAGAAGGCCGCGCCTAGGATATTTTGGAGCCAGATAAAAAGTCTGCCACATCGCAACAACATATTGTTAATGAAAGAGGAAATCAATTGGAAGGGTACGAAGCGTTGGGTTACATCCAGAAGGTAACAGTCGATTCGTTTAAAAAGATCGTCCAAGAGATTTCCCCCAGTGGATAGAACCATGACGGAGAGCGAAACTAAGGAAGAGCTAGAACTTGAGTATTTCAAATGGAAAAAGGCCAAAGGAAAAATTCCAAAGCGCACTGCTCCGGGTTTAGATGCGGTCCCTGTTAGCCTCGACGAAATTGGACAGAACACTAAAGAAGCACTATTGAAAGCCGCAGAAAAATACTTACAGGAGAGGGAAATACCGGACAGTTGGCAAAAAAGCAGAATGAACTTAATCTATAAAGGTAAGGGGGAAAAGAATAACATTTGCTCGTATAGACCGCTAACCATTACATCGGTACTATACAGGATGGCTATGCAAGCAGTAAAATTAAAAATGGAAGCCTGGGCAGAACGTAACAATATTTTGGGAGAACTTCAGAATGGATTTCGACTAGACAGGCGATTATACGATAACCTATTTGTTCTTAGTGTATAGAAATATCTAAAATAGGAAGCAGGCCCTTGTATGGGGCTTTTCTAGACATCACTGGGGCATATGACAATAATAATCAGGAAATATTGTGGTAAATATTGGAAGGAATGGGCATAGGCGACGATTGTGCACAGCTTTTGAAGGAAATATATCGAGAAAATAGTTTGCGTAGAATGGGAAGGAGTTAGTAGCATAGAGGAGGAGGAGGAGGAACAGAAAGGAGGAAAGACAGGGATGTTAGCCAGTGCTGAGACCGGCTGGCTACCCTGTGCAGGGGAAGAAGGGTAAGGGGACTGAAAGATAGCAGAAAGGAGACACAAGAAAAAAGAAAAAGAGAGAAAAAAAAACAGAGAGCATAGAGAACGTTGATATTAGCAAGGGGCTGAGACAGGGATGTCCTTTGTCGCCGCTGTTATTCATGCTGTACATGGTTAAAACGGAAAAAAGCGCTAGGAGATAGCAACATTGGTTTTAATCTGTCACACAAACAGGGCGGCGTGATGATTGAGCAGACGCTCCCGGGTTTATTTTATGCTGACGATATTGCCTTATTCGCGGACAGTCGAGATGATATACAACGGCTAGTGAATACATGCGGAAAGGAAGGCGAGGCTCTAGGACTAGGATTTAGTGTAAAAATGTGGATTGATGGTATTCAATGGTCCCAACGACCAGGCGGTATCCATACAGGGCCAAGAAATACCGAGAGTAAGCGAATACAAGTACGTTGGTGTATGGGTAAATGAGGGTGATAGGTACATGGAGGTACAAGAAAAAGCCTTGGCAGCAAAGGGAAAGAGGAACGCTGCAATAATGAAGCACACAGCGTTATGGGGATACAATAGGTACGAGGTGCTTAGGGGTCTGTGGAAACGCGTAATGGTAGCGGGGCTTACATTTGGGAACTCAGTGGTGTGCATGAGGCCAGAGATACAATCAGGAAGGGATGTGAAGCAAAGAACTGGGGACGCCTCGTGTTGGGTGCTCACAGGAAAACGACAAATGGGGCTGTAAAGGGCGATATGGGATGGGCTTGCTTTGAGGCAAGGGAAGCCCAGAGCAAAATAATGTTTGAGGAGAGGCTTAGGAATATGAAAGAGAGTAGGTGGGCAGTGAAGGTGTTCCGCTATTTATATAGAAAGAGCGTTGACACGCAGTGGAGAAAGAGAGCTAGGAAGCTCACCAGTAAATATACGGCTCTAAGAGAACTGACAACAAAGAGCGTAAGGGGAAAAGTCAGAGAGGCGGAGAAGATTTACTGGAGGGCCAGCAATGGAAAAAAAAAAACTGACTCTGAATAACTACCGAAAGGGCAAAAACGAAATAAAGAGGGAGGCATTTTATGATAATTCAAGAGCAAGCGCTTTACCGTTTGAAGCGAGATCGGGCTGCCTTAGAACGCGTATTTATAAAGCGAAATTCAGTAAAGAAGAAGAAAAATGCACATGCTGTGAGGAAGATAGAGAAACGACGGAGCATGTTCTGATTGAATGCGGAAATTTCCACCCAGGTGTACGTTTGGGCACCACCCTACAGGAAGCCTTGGGTTTTAGGGAGAACAACGGGAAGCTGAACCCAAGATTGAAATAAGTAAGAGAAGACGGTTAGAATACTGGTGGCAGAAAACTAAAGAGAACGGACAAAAATAATTATAGGGAAAAATCAGGACTTTCTGCCATAAGGGGCGGAGAACTGGGCTATGAATTTCTGTTTTTGATATAGCATGATCGAGTTCATTGAAGTAGATTTAAAAGGCATGAGGACAACTTAAAGAGAGAGAGAGAGAGAAAAAAAAAAGTTCTAAAAATGTTTTACGAGCCTGGTGGCGCACATGTCACCGCCCCGTTACAAAGGGGATGCTCATAGCATCCATCCAAGCTCGTTCTGCAACAGTGATATTTCCCAATTGACATCATTGTCTCCATGGAGCAACTTGACTTCAAAGCATCATCATTTCAACGTGAAATGCATACGCCATAAAACATAACTGGCAATAATTTACAGATGTTGCCAGATAACCGAAATGCATTGTGGTACTGTGCAGTACTGCAGCAGTGGCTTTCCCACAAGGCTGATGATCGCCCTGCCACGGTGGTCTAGCGGTTATGGCACTCGGCTGCAGATTCGGAGGTCGCGAGATCAAATCCCGGCCGCTGCGGCTGCATTTCGATGGAGGCGAAATGTTGAGGCCCGTGTGCTGTGGATGTCAGTGCACGTTAAAGAACCCCAGGTGGTTGGTATTTCTGGAGACCTCCACTACGGCGTCTCTCATAATCAGAGCTGGTTTAGGGACCTTAAACCCCACAAATCAATCAATCACAAGGCTGATGTACTGCAGCGGAATGCAACAGTGATGGAGGTGAATTTTCTACACGGAAAAGAAGCATAACTCCAGAAAAGCAACACAGTGCTACAACTTTTCCACATAACACTTATGCATTTTGGTGCAGCAGAGAACAGCAGCAATGCTGGAATAGGCCTGATTTGCCACACGCACCACAAGAATAACCCCAACAAACAACACAGCACTGTAATTTTGCTGCATACCACCTATGAGCTGTCGCACAGCATTATACAGCAGAGTTTGTGCCACAGAGTCATATTTCAAGCCCATTGCAGCAGAGAACAGCTGCAATAGAGGTAGATTTGGCACAAGACGAGAGCCAGGTCGAAAAAGCAATGAAGCTTTCCCACATAACACCTATGCATAGCTGTGCAGTACAGTACAGCAGCACTGGGTGTATGGCGCAAAAACGAGAACCATGACAAATAGAACAATGCTACTTTTTCACACAACACCCATGCACTGTGGCACAGCACAGGAAAATTGCAATGAAGGTAGATCTGGCACAAAAGAACCACGGCTGAAAAAGAAAAAAGCAATGCAGTTTTTCCACATAACATCTATGCATAGTGGTACAGCGGAAAATAGCTTCAATGGAGCAGATTTGCCACGAGATAAAACCATGGCCTAAAAAGCAAAGTAGCGTTTCCACACAGTGCCTATGCATAGCAGAGAAGCACAGTACAGCAGAAATGGTTCAATGGATGCGAATTTACCACAAGACCATGGTTGAAAAGAGCAATGCAGCTTTTCCTCATAACATCCATGCATACAGTGAAGCACAGTACCAAAAAAAAAAAAAAGCAGCACTCCTTTTTCACATAACACATATGCATAACAGTGCAGCACAGCGCAAAGAAAAGGAGCAGTGCTGGTTCTACACGTAACACCTATGCATTGTACCACATATCACCTATGCACTGTGGTGCACCACACAACATCTGCAATAGAAGTGGATCTGTCAAAAAGATGAACCATAAAACAGTCCTATTCCGGTATTGCTGCTGTTTTCTGCTGCACCAAAATGCAGACGAACCAAAAAAGCAATACAGCTTTTCAACATAGCACAAATACATTATGACGCAGCACAGTACAGCTGCAATGGATGCGGATTTGCTACACACGAACCATGGCAGAAAAAAAATGCAGTGCAACTTTTCCATGTAACACCTATATCTGGTGTCGTCACGCCCTCCGTTGAGTGATGTGTGTCGCTTTGCATTTTCATGATGAGATGGCATGTAGGTTGGATCACATGATTGGACCCAACCAGTCAGGTGGTGATGGAATGTTCTGACCCTTTTGTGTTGAATAAACTGCTGTGGGTCGGACTAGTGCTTTGTCTGGCTTCGGAGGAAACAAACATCTCTTGCTTGTTAGCGGTGGCCAATGGTGAGGGCCAGGCTAGCAGGCAGAGGCTCGACAGGCGCGGCCAGCCGCGGCAAAGTCTGCAGCAATGCAGCGTCTGCAGTGGCGTCTTTTGTGGAAACCCCTGCCATATCTGAATTCGAACTCATTAGGTGTCTTGACCGACTGTCCGCAGCCAACGCAACACCATGCAGAGAAGGGAAGCACATTATTGTAGCAATGGTGCAATGGATGCGAATTTGCCACAAGGTGAGAACCATGGCTGAAAAAAGTAACATGGCTTTTCCATGCAACACCTATGCATAGCAGTGCAGCATAGAACAGCAGCATTGCTACAATGAATCTGAATTTGCCAGAAGATGAGAATCATGGCCGAAAGAGCAACAACTTTTCTACATATGACCTATGCATTGTAGTGCAGCACAGGACATCAGTGGTGCAATTCAGTTGCATCTGCTAAAGAGCAAACCATAATCCAAAAAGCAATACAGCTTTTCCACATCATGCCAATGCATTGTGGTGTGTCGCAGAAGCACTGCAATGGAGGTAGATCTGTCACAAGAAGCAAGGCTGTGAAATGCAACACAGCTTTTACACGTAACACCTATGCATAACAGTGCAGCAAGTTACAAAGAAAAAGAAACAAAGCTGCTTGATATAACGCCTATGCATAGTAGTGCAGCACAGAACATCTGCAATGGCGCAATGAAAGTGTTTCCTGCAAGGGCAAGCCACAATCCCCCCCCCCCCCCAGAAGCAATACAGCTTTTCCACGTAACACCAATGCATTGTGGAGCAGCACATAACTGCTGCAATTGAGGAGGATTGATTGATTTGTGGGGTTTAACGTCCCAAAACCAGCTCTGATTATGAGAGACGCCGTAGTGGAGGTCTCCGGAAATTTCGACCACCTGGGGTTCTTTAACGTGCACTGACATCGCACAGCACACGGGCCTCAACATTTCGCCTCCATCGAAATGCAGCCGCCGCGGCCGGGATTCGATCCCGCGACCTTCGGATCTGCAGCCGAGTGCCATAACCACTAGACCACCGTGGCGGGGCAATTGAGGAGGATTTGCCACAGGATGAGAACCATGGCAAAGAGAAGCAACACAGCTTTTCCACCTAACACCTATGCACAGTGGTGCAGTACAGCACATAGAAAAAGAAGCAACGCTGCTTTCTGGCATAACGCCTATAGATTGTAGTGCAGCACAGAAAATCTGCAATGGTGCAATGGGGGTGGATTTGCCGCCGCGAGACAGAAAAGGCTGAAAAATGTGATGCAGCTTTTCCACGTAACGGCAGCGCATAGCAGTGCAACACAGTACAGCGGCAATGGCGGAATGGATGCGGATGTGGCACAAGAATGTGAACCACAACAGAAAGAAGCAATGCTGTTTTTCCACATACCACCGACATGCAGCATGGAACATCAACAACCATTCAATGGAGGCAGATTTGCCACAAGGATGAACCATAATCCAAAAGAAAAACAATAAAGCTTTTTTATATACAGTAGAATCTCGATGATATGAATTCGTAGGGAGCACGTAAAATATTCGTATCATCCCGAATTCGTATGAGCCAAAACAAGTTAAAGCTGATCATGAAGATGAACAAGAACTTTATTGGGGTCAACTACTTCTTGCTGAAAAAGTCCATGATGTTCTTTTGAACTTTTTTAACTTCGCTGTCCCTCACGAAAGCCGCCAGAAAGAAATAAAACCGTGCTGCGGTTTCTTCACTCACGCTGCCAGTGCTTACGGTCTGACGCAGTACATCGAGGGCGTCAAGGTTTTCGGACATTGACGGTAGCAGATCACACTCGCCGGCATCTTCACCATCACTCTCAGATTCGGTATCCTTTGCATCGTCGACCAATTCTTCGATGGACTGCAGCCCACAGGTCGCTACGTTGTCGTCTGCGGTGACGAGGTCTCGCGCTCAAGCTTGTGTTTCAAGATTCTCCCAACTGTCGATGTTCAAATCGTCGTCAGGCCCTTGGTTTTCTTGCGTCGAGGCCGCAATCCGATTCCGCGAAAAATCCACACTTGCGAAAGCAGTTTGCGATCGTGTCCTGGGTCACATTATCCCAGGACATGGCCAAGAAATGTAACGTGTCAAGCAGGCTAATCCGCAAGTTTTCATCCTTGCGCTCAATTTTCGCCAGGAGCCTCTGCACAAGCAATCCCTGGAAATGGTGCTTCACATTTCGGATTCCCGCATCCGGCAGCTGTAGACGACTTGTGGTATTTCAGGGCAGGAACCTTACGGCAACATTGCTGAAGTTGCAGTCTTTGGGATGGGCCGAACACCGGTCGACGAAAAGCAAATTTTTTCTGTATTTTGCAGCCAATTTCCGGTCCAGAGTCGTAGGGAACTCGGGGGAAAAAATCTGCAGCCAAAAATCTGAGTCAGTCGCTCGCGTGAGGCGGTCATTTCGTGCGTTCGTATCATCCGCAATGGCTGGGGAAGCTCTTCGTATAACACCGAATGACGGCGCATTTTATACAACGTAGTCCGTCCAAAACAACATTAAAATTCGTATCATCATGAAATTCGCATCAACCGTAATCGTATCATCGAGATTCTACTGTATGTATGCCTCACAGCACAGCAAAAACCAGCTGCACGGAAGGTAGATTTGCCACAAGACAAAAAGCACAACTGCAAGAACCAATGGAGCTTTTCCACATTACACCTATGCATTGTGGTACAGCATGAAAGAGCAGACAGGGGGATTCACCACAGAGCAGAAATACAACAGAAATATAATGCAGTAGCGCAGCTTTTCCACTTAACTGCATTGTGTCACAGCACAACTGCAGCCGCATTGCAGGCAGATTTGCCACCCACACCAGGAGCATAACCCAAAAAGGCAATGCAGCATGACATAACACCTGATACTGTGGCGTGACCCTGAAGCTAATGTCCACAATGCTGCAGTGAAATGGCGGTACCTGCACTTGAATTCTGTCTAACATCATATGAAAAACAACTATTATAAAATGGTCAGCAAGGGCCCCTCCCCCCCCAACAGGGGAGTTGGGTAGAGGGTTTTGCCAGAACTGACCCAAAACTCAGGATGGAGCTCCCCCAAATCCAGTGAACTGCAACAAAATGCTTTATTAAAGGGCGTTCATTCTAACCACCCCTCGAATATGCAAGATGGCAATTTTTGCAATGTAATATATGTAGCCCATGCTTGGATTGGATTTAGGATTAAACGAAAACACAACCATAAGCATTTTGTGCATGATTTTGGTTATGAGCTTTGGGACGATTTGCCAGTGGGCAGAAGGGAAGGGAGGAGGTGCTTGTTAGTGTGTGGACGCTCAAAAGCCTGATCGTAGAGGGCACTGCATGGGTGGAGGCGTTTGATTAATTTGTGGGAGTTTTACGTCTCAAAGCCACCTATGATTATGAGAGTCGCCGTAGTGGAGGGCTCCGGAAATTTTGACCACCTGTGGTTCTTTAACGTGCACTGACATCGCACAGTACGTGGGCATTTCGCCTCCATCGAATGCCGCCACCGCGGCCGGATTTGATCCTGTGACTCTCGGATCAGCAGCTGAGTACCATAGCCACTAGACCATCGTGGCAGTGGGTGGAGGCGTTTGATTGGAATTTTACGGCAAGATGTATCTGCACAGAAACTTGCCAGCAGACTCATAAATACAATAGGGGTACTGATGCAAAATAACGAAGGCTAGATAACTTAGAAGATGGATTACAAGGAGCCGCATACATCTACCAAATTTCAACAGCAAATGCTGGTTCATATCATACCTAAATAAATTTTTAAGTGTATGCTGCACAACTGAGTGCGAAACAAAACATGATGCAATATACTTGTTTTGTAAACATACAAAACACTGGATAAAAGCAGGTAGTATTGCACATGGAAGCATATAAAACGAACTACCAGGTGGTGCTCGCATGCTTCTGTTGCGAAAACAAAACAAAAATATTCTAGGCAGAGGACGTGACAAGATGGCATGCGAACTATTAGAGGCATTCCATACTGGTGAGAGGGGCCATGGGTGCATTAGTGACACACCTGTCAATCTCAAAAAAACAAGAGATAACGACATGTAATGTATCTTGATGTCAGGTGACGGTGGCGGTGTACTTGTCAGATTGAGCATGCGTCTGTATGTGTAATATTTGTTGGCGTACCCGCAATAAGTTATATGAAAGTGAGCACTTGTCCTGTGTTTCTTCTCTCAGTGAGTGTTGTTGTGTTGTGTGCTTTTACTTCCCTGGAATCTGTTACCACATATCAATCCTTCATGATGTGCGTATTTAAAACATTGTAGTAAATTACGCGCCTAGCTCAGACTGCTGATATTGTTATGCTCATGATCAGAAGGACTCGAGCTAATCGGTGCAATGCATTTGTACAAAATAACCAAAGCCCGTTTCAGGGTCCCTTTAGGCTAATCAACAGCCGACTCAAGCACGTGCCTCCACTATCATTGATATGCCATCATATCAATCATATTTCATTGTGTGAAGATGACCAGCAATCGCTTTCTGATAGCGAATGCCCACATGCTTTTAACAGATACTATTTTGCTTCCGTCTTTACGAGGGAAGATCATTCCACATACCCATTGTTCCTCAACATGATGATCGGTACATGAGGTCTGATACTGTCTCAGCAGATGGTACTGCTGATCTTATTGGAAACCTCAAGATCACAACTAGTGCTGGAGTTGGCAACATTAATTCGAAATTATTAAAGGACACTGTATCAATATCAAGCCAAATTCCTTGGTACAGATTTCAGCAATCATTATCACCAGCTTGCTACCCACGGACCTGAAGATCGCCAAAGTCGTCCCTGTTTTCACAACGTGGTAATAAAAATTTCCCACAGAACTACCGGCCCATATCAGTAACATGCATTTGGTGTAAATTACTTGAGCACATTATCGCCTCCCATATCTACAATCATCTTGAACATAATTCTTTCTCTTTTCCTCATGGCTTTCGGAAAGGACTATCATGTGAAACGCATCTACTAGAATTCATGACACTGACCTGCACTTTTACATGTGCACTAATCTACAAATTGACTGCATTTTTTTTTAGATTTCACTAATGCCTGTGACCACCCTTTGCACACTCACGCCTGTTCTCGAAATATCTGCTCTCTGTCTGGATTCTTTAACATTGTCATGGCTTCGTAACTTGGTTCATTCTGTCAAACGTTCACAACAGCCAACAGCTTCACCTCTTCCCTCTGTGACGTTTACATCAGGTGTGCCGCATGACAGCGTCCTTGGCTATTTATTGTTCCTAACATGTATATATATATACACACCACATTAATGATTACTGACTGGCACATCCTTCACTATGATTGCATCATTTACCGCTCAAATACTTCTGGTGAGGATCACCTCACCCTACAAATGGACGTCACAATAATTATAAAGTAGTGTAAAAAATGGCAGACGACAGTCCTCTCTAGTAACCCTTACAAAAATGCCATATATGGCGATATCAGAAATTGGGCATATGTGGCTATATGGCACGGCCCCGTACGTGGCCGCATTTGCCCCAATCGTGATAAAACCAATATGGCAATGAAAAACCAACACGAAGAATGCCATGTAAAACTCCGATATGTATTGGGCAAATATGGCCAAGTACCATATATAGTCAGATATGCATATCTGGCTATATCTAGTCAGATATGCATATCTGGCTATATATGGCACCTGTCCGTACGGGCAGTATTTGCCCAATACGCATCACAGTCTACATGGCATTCTTCATGTTGGTCTTTCATTGCCATATTGTTTCTATCATGATTGGGGCAAATGCGGCCACCTAAGGGGATGTGAATATAGCCACATATGCCAAATTCCTGATATCACCATATATGGCATTTTTGTAAGGGAATGCAAGGTTATCTCTTTCAGCCGCAAGCACATAAACACCAATTTCTCATACACTATTGATAGCACAGTGGTGTCCCAGGCATCATCGTACAAATACTTAGGCATTTGTTAGTGTATACAGTTTTTTTTTTTGTGCTCATCTGTAAATTTTGCATTACTTATGTTTGTTGTTTCGTGCATATATGCAATTTTTGTATAAGTTATTTCTATCTGTATTACTCTATACCTTAGTGTTGTTGCTCTGACTCATGATTTTATAGGAGGTCTCACTTACAGTCTCGCAACTTTGAGACCTCCCTTCTGTATCTGCGTATTTTTCACATGTAATGTACCATGTATTTCTGATAATAAATCAATCAACTCTCACTTACAACCTTTCATTGGAGATGCATAACACAACCATAACTGCTAAAGCTTTCAGGTCACTCAGATATCTGTGCCGGAATTTGTGGAACTCCCCGAGCAACATAGGAAAACTCGCTTATTAAATCACTGTTCGTTTACAGCTAGAATATGCATCGTCATTGTGTTCCCCTCACCCAATCTACCAGATTAATCATGCCAGAGTCTGTGTAAAAAAGAGCGCTGACTTCATCGCTTGCAACTACAGCCAACATTTCAGCATAATGCAGATCAGACATGAACTATCACTTGTACCATTAAATATACGTCGTTACATCGCTCTTTAATCCTTACTTCACAAATATTGTTACGCTGCGTTACGCAGCATTCAGCTGCGTTCCTAAACCGGGGAGTGCGAAGGTTGATACGGGACGGGATGGGGTGGCAAAGTTGGGTAGGGCATCAGAGCGTGGTGGCAAAGACCCCGCATGAATTCCATGTTGTTGATCTCCTCGCGAACGACGGCTTGCACTAACGAAACCGGAACTACAGGTTCCGAGGTCTTCACCTGGCCGTACTCGGACA
>JABSTT010004613.1:0-21865 GCA_013339685.2 Hyalomma asiaticum
GGCCCGCAACACAATGAATATATTTTTAATACGGCTCCCTTAAAAGCTGACTTTCCGGTTTCGATTTCGAGGGGGCGGTTCCTAGTGACGTATCAACATAGTCGGACGACGTCTGAGCCACGTAGCGACAGAAATTCTACATAGCGTCGCTGCAACTCTGTCGTCTTTGGTCAGTTACACCTGAGGCACGCAAACAACGGCAATTTCATGGTCGTCCAGTGACTCTGACCGCGATTTCGGCGATTTTTAAGAGCCCGTGTTCATACGTCATCGTAGTGTCCACTGCAATGGGGCTGGCTTGCTGTGCTGGGCGACGCGAACTTTAAAACCAAATTAAAATATTTTGTACGTGTTTCCTGGCTTCCGTGTGCGGAAGGCGTTAACAATGCATGGCTAGGAAACGAAAAATGTATATTTTGCGCCGCTGCAAAATCGTGTCAGTACTCCTTTAACCAAGAGAAAAATTTTTGAAGTTGACAATCACACAGCTGCACAAGACTTCTTGTTTCACCTTCACCTCAGTGAAGGTGAAACCAGATTGGTGTAGGCCCCCTTTCGCAGTCACCCAAGATACCTTACTGTGATTATTCTAATTCATACACCTCTTTGTCGCAGATTCGGGTAATCTGGCTTCTCATAAAATGTAGCGCTAAAATGCGAATAGCACTAAAACAATGCAGCACTTCATCTGGTATCTGATATGGCCGAGAAAGCTGAAGGCTCCACAGAGACAAAGTGGTGCCCACATTGACACCTTCTCTTACAGGGTTTGGAATGTGGTCCAAACCAATTCTATCATATGTTGCATGACTGTGTTGAAAGTTTAGCGTACGGGTGTGTACGGGTAATACCAATAAAAACTGCTTCTCTAGGAAAGAGCACTTTTTAAGGTAATGACTGCTAGATAGGTTGCAACTAGCAAAAAACATGGGAGTTAACAGACAATTGCCCCCCCCGAGTTCATGTGGACTTTCTGGACTAATTCAAATGCTGTGCAAGTACTAAAGGGTCCCTGAAATGTTTTTTTTGACATTGCGTCACTGATTAGGCAACACAATTGTGAAATCATTCATTCATGCCATAAATAAAGCGAAGCACCATGCACTAAGGCAGCTATGAGCTTATTTCTGTGGCCTTCCTCCTTACCACTGCTGTTCCTCCTCAACTCGATCAACTGCGGAGTGCGCGCTAGCGATGACTGCGCCTCCCTCATCAGCTGCCCTGCGGAGCCCTCAGCAGTGACATAGCGCCCCGATATCTTTACTGAGCTCCCCAGCCTTGGTAGTGCTAGCCACTGTAATAGAGTGCCGGCGGCTCATGTGTATGCCGCTAGATGCCGCGATGATACCGTTGGCTGAAATGAAGGAGCACTTGTTAGGGGGCCAATCAGCGGCCTCCCATTCCATCGTTCGATAGGGGAAGGGGGGGGGGGGGGTCGAAAACGCATTTCGACGAGCCGCTGCGATATTTTGCGATGCGCTTGTACAAAGCCTTATTGTAAATTACACACTTTACACAGAGCTCTGAAATCTGTCCTGTAATGATCCTAGTGAGTCGCTCCACTGGATCACCATGTTTTCACAAAATCGTCAAAACCATTTCAGGGTCCCTTTAATGTGAAAGCGTTTCTTGGTTAGGTTGGCGACAGCGCACACCCAGCTGCAGTCTGCAAAAAGCGTCCGCAAAAGCCGTGCCAGGAAAGCACGTGACCTCTCCCACCAGAAGTGACGCCGGCGTTAACACTCTCCGCAGCGGCAGTGGCAGTCAGGGCAGGTCGGCACGCGCTTCGCTCCGCTGCAGCTACCTGCAGCCGCGTCGCCGCATTTCTTAGCTGGGTTGGCGAAAGCATACGCCCAGCTGCGTGGTGTCGCCGTAGCAACACTCAGCGTGCGCTCGGCTCCACCGCAGCAACCACCTGCAGCTACAGCGTAGCAAAGGAGAATCCCCGACTGGAAGGGGACAAATGCTCCTAACTATGCAACACCAGTTTGTAGCACCCCTCCGCAACTACAACCTAGCCAAAAGAAACGCTTTCGCGTTCTGATTTCATAAGAATATGCTTAGGGATTGCTGAACTTTTTTTCCTCGAAGTACAGTCTAATCTTGTTACAACAGAGCTTGACAGCGAAGCAGATTTTAGTCTGTTGTAAAAGGAGTATGTAGCATACTACTATTAAAACGTACTTTGAGGTAGAGACCGAATGAGTCTGTTATAAGCGGAGGGAATTACAAGTCACATGGTCGAAGAATGGACTTATTCCTCTCTGACTTTTCTGACAGAAGCTTGTCAGCTTTAACTATGCTGTCCAGTTTGGACACTGTGTGTCTCCATCACAAGACTGTTGGCTTTATCTGCCACCATAGCGCTTCACCGTATTGATCACATGGGTGCTGTCAAGGGATGTTTGAAGTTGGAAGCTGTTGAATTTGGGATGTCCACTGTACACAAGTCTACTATAAAGGAGTGTTGACCAGATGGCTGGCTTTGTAATTTAGTCCTTTATATCTGGATGTATGTTGTATCGTAATCCATTGTAAAAGTAGTTCAATCAATGCAAGAGAGAGGAAGAACAGCACACCACGGTTTGGTATGTTGTATCCAAATGCCTGTTTTAATGATGCTATGCTGTACTGTTAGAAAACACACCTGATATTGTGCATAAGCATTAGGCTTTAATAGAATGTGGCCTTCTTTAACGGGACCCTCTTTATCGGAACTCATGGACTTGATGGTCTAGACTGTCAGAGAGTACCACCAGCCAGACATGATTTAATTAGTCATGGTCATATCATTCTGGACTTTAACTGTGTATTTTTTTTTTTGGCATTAAATTAGATTCCAACTTAAAGTTTTCTCAACACACTGCTTTCGTTAAACAAAGATGTACTTTTGGTATAAAAAGCACTAATCAACTAATCAGATCAAAATCATATTTCTCCAACGGTGCCTTTTAGCATTATACTTTGCATTCATTGACAGTCACTTCAATTAAGACATTGTCTCTTGGAGCAATACAGCCTAGTTATCGCTTTTGTAAGTTAGCACTTACAAAAGCAAGTAATATCATTATCACCAACAGCGATTTCTTCACCACTGCATCTCCAGTACTTCGTGACAACATCACCTTACTTATAAGACGCTTGTTTAGATATCATCTATATTATTTTTACAGATTACTTAACAGCTCTCATATGAATTTATCAATTCCATGTATCTCACTAACAAAAACAATACCAGGTGGAATGATTTACCCTTCACCATTTACCCTCCATCTTTTCATGAATTCAAACATGCCAATAAGCTTTTTTTTTTTTACTTATGAAACTAAATTTACTTCACTTCAGTACATCAAGGCTTATAAAGTTTTTTGTTGCGAATTCTGACAGGACATCATTTGTTTTTCCCCCTTGCCATAATTACTCTGGTATCTAATATTTATAATTTACCACTGCCTCTTTAACACCTGCGCTTTGTTTATTATTTATTTGTTCTATATTTTCCTCGTTTTATGTTCACTTGCTCGCTATAGTTTTTAGGCTTCCCCTTTTATGAACGATTACTGGCCGAAGGTCCCGCTGCAGTCTTCAGCTATCGGACCCTTGTCTAAATTCTCCTGTACCTATTTCAATGTACCTCTGAATGATAATAAACTGACTTTGACTGTAACAACAGCTTTTTTTTTTACATTTCTAATTAAGGCAATTTTATCTTTTCTAAGCAAACAACCTACTTCGCATGAAAAAGCTATCAATCAATTATTCAATAACACTTCACTGTATTTAATTACCCACAACACACACATTCTAAAAGCATTCTTTTTCGCAAGAAAAAAGAAAATGATGCTTTACATTTCTCGCACTTGCTTTTCAGTGTTAGTGGCATCGTGCCAGCAGTCACCTGTCACATAGCGACTATGCGAAAGCGCCATCAGTACAAAAAAAAAAGGCAAATTCGTAACCATGTGCTAAACTACTTACAATGAGGTGAAATGTAAAGCGTTTGTGAAAAGTAGTTTGTTTAACGCATTAGCATTGTCGCTAAACAGTGAACAGAAAAAGTCGACCAGCTCACCTCAACTTGCACTTGGCCTTAACATTCAAGCCTGTCCTCTAAAACGCCAGCAGCCAAAAGATGATGCATTCAACACATACTGAGATGCAGTACCACTGAAGCAAGGCAGTTGCACGAGCACTGTATAAGCGGGCTGTCCACTGCCCCTTGCACTTTCTATAAGTTTTAAGACTGCACACCCAGCGCTTGCAACGAATTGCGGGTAGCCACAATCACATGTCTCCTTTATTCAGCCTTGCCCAATTCAAAGCCTATTTTGGTAGTTGAACCACCTCTGTCACAGAATATGATGCGACTCGAGCGTGCATGGAATTGGGCGACAAAGGTATGAAGAGATGTACCTAATTTCCATGTGGCTTTTGCAGTAGTCACATTGCAAAACTTCGAGGCCAGCTGTACGCTTCTCTGTGCTACACTTCTTTGTTGGGATGCACTAAACAGTTGTTTCTCACTGTGTCGAGCCCATGTGAATAGTTTATGTGGCGTTGATGAAACGGGATTACACAAACCGGTGGTGGGTAGTTGTATGAATTGCATTAATTGCAGCAAACTGTTCTAAGTGACCACGAAAGAGCATGCACTTGAATCTGGCGACAACGTGCGGTGCAGTAAAGGTGAAACAAAGAGAAGCCTTGTGCAGCTGTGTAATCGTTAACTTCAAAAACCTTTTTCATCGTTCAAACAAAAGTTACTTCTTTAACACTTTTGGGGCAAATTACCCACAATGAGTACTACTGAATGAGTTATAGGCCATATTTTTGCTTGGACCGCTACACTGTGTAAATGGTGGGTCAATAAGGGTCAAAATTCAAGTTTTGCCAACTTTGTCACTCTCTAGCCACAAGGTTTCTCATTTATAATATTTCACAGTACCTTGATCGCTCAGTAATGGAAGCTAGAAAGTGGGAACTGTGATTACAAGCCTCATAATAAAGTCGGCATTTTATTTAAAAATGCTAAATATGCTACATTTTGCAATGTTTCATCGTGGCCAGAAATAATCTACATTTAGAAAAAGATGATCGGACTATAGTAGCATAGACCCTTTTCATAAACAGCAAGCTAGCTTTCCTGCAATGCAGCTTGCCCTACTAATGGCGGCATTGACAATCTGGCAAACAATGTGTGCAAGCCTAACTTGCTTGCGATAGGGCATATAAAATGTCGATGCAGCCCTTCTGATACAAACATTCCCAACAAACGGGCCGCAACATGTGCAACTTGAATTTTGACAGCATTTAAATAATGACAGCTGTCGCCATTAGTAGGGCATGTTGCATTGCAGGGAAGCTAGCTTTACAGTTTATGAAAAGGGTCTATTGAAAGACAGACACCTTGAGAATAAAAAAAAAATTGTTTTGTTGCAATGCCTCAAAGAAATAACATTGTGTAATTTTACTTGTGTAACACAGTTTCACCTTTCAGCGCGAAGGTCGAAGCGCCCTCAAACTGCAAGGAAACTTTTGCCACAGAAATGATTGTCGAATAATTATTTTCCTTGTGCACATATGACATGATTTTTTTTCAGCGAGATAGGTGATGGTCGGAAAAGAACCTGTTACACTTGATATGGAATAACAATATGTGTGATATGGAACGACCCATATGATACAGTAATAGCTCGTTAATTTGACTTTTGTTAATTTGGAAATTTGGATAATTCTGACTTGCTCTCTGGTCTCATCAAAACTATGCACCACTCTATGAGACTGATCTCACGTTATTTCGGATGGATTTGAGCTCAAATCAGATAATTGCAATCTTGCAATTATCCAATTTGATTGCAGTATTGCAATCTTGCAATTGCAATACTGCAATCTTGTTTGGGGAATCACTACCAAGACAAGTCTTACGAAATTGCATTTGCTCCAAAAAAGAGCTATACGATGTATTGCCAATGTTCCTAGCTCATTTTCTACAAAATATCTGTTTGTAAAGTTTGATATTGTACCTGTATATCTTTTATACGATTATCGCTTAATTTTAACCTACAAGTCATGCTTAAAGTCCCACAATTCTATAGTATTTTCGCTGGCTGGTCTAAATGTAAACCGTAGCATCCGTTACACTAGGCATAAAGAAAAATGGCATGTCCCTACATCTCGAAGTAAATATGACAAACAGTCATTAACACGCACTGTGCCCATCTTACTTAATAAACTCACAAAGGAAGAGTTTGATCCTCTGCAAAATTCTAATCATGCAGTGAGAATATTCTGTCAGTCGTACCAGAGAGATGAATGATGTTCAATGAATTTTTTTGTATGTATATAGACCTGTGTACATAGCATACTTGTGTATGGGGTAGGGAAAAGTGTGTATATATAGCGTACACTTTCTTTTGTAGGTACAGATTTTATTTGTGTATGCATAAATATGCATGTACACATACTTTCTTTTTCTGATTGAATTGTATCTCTGTCTCGCGTGTTATTTTGTTTCAAGCGTTGTATTTATTCAATACATTTCTGTACTGTGCTGTTGTCATTTGTAAAAGGGGGCAGGACCCCTGTCAAGCTTCTTTAGCTTTTAGTCCTATCTCCTCTTTTTCAATGAGAAAAGAAAATAGAAGTTGATTGATTGATTGATTGATTTCAGCGACTTTCAGTCCGTTCAACCCGTACAAAAATGCCATATATGGTGATATCAGGAATTGGGCATCCGCGGCTATATATTGCATGTGTGCATATGCGGGTATATTAGCGCAAATCGTTGTGCTGTGCGATGTCAGTGCACGTTAAAGAACCCCAGGTGGTCGAAATTTCCGGAGACCTCCACTACGGCGTCTCCGATAATCAGAGCTGGTTTTGGGGTGTAAAACCCCAAAAAACAACAATTAGTGCAATTCGTGACAGAAGCATATATGGCAATAAAAGACAAGCACGAGGAATGCCATATAAGACTGATACGTATCGGACAAATATGGCCACATACGGACATGTGCCACATATATAGCCCCACATAGCCATATATAGCCACATATGCCCAATTCCTGATACATGTATTGCCATATAGGGCATTTTTGTAACAGAAGGCTCGAAAATAAAAAAAAGAAAAGGAATTTGGAAGGAAAGAAAATGAAAAAAATTACAGCATATCCACGGAGTGAATGATGACGAGCGGGCGAAGCTCGGGAGGTTCATCGTAGATCGTGCCAAGTTCCGGATTAATTTAGTTAACGCGCACGCTACGAATTCTCATGGTTCAACTATGCACAAGTGAAATGTCCCACCGGCACTTCATTGCAAGTCAAGATCCAGTGCCTATATATATATATATATATATATATATATATATATATATATATATGTGGGTTGCCGGTGGACGCTTCTCCAACGCGAGCAGTCGGTATTTCTCAATCAAGAAACTCACTAGGAGACGCTGCCTGTGCCAACATTGTCTCTCGCGGGTGAAGGCGCGTTCTCCTTCTTTGCGAGCTGGTAGCGTTCCTCTAAGAAAGAGCGTTTCCATAGCCAACGCACGCCTTTTGCTCTCTGTCTCTCTCTCTCTCTCTCATAAGACAGCAGAGGCACGCGCCGGGAGCGAGGGAGAGGCACGCGCCGGGAAGCACGCGCCAAGGGCGAGCGCGTGCCGGGAGGCACGCGGGTTACGCCTGACGACTGACGCGTGACAAGGTTAGACTAAGAGGAGCTTTGCCCCTAAAAAATGACGCCTTCTCTCATCGTGGGTCATCACAGATCATGGATGAATGCCATCCTGATCGAGTTGTCAGTGACAAAGTGTGCTTTCATACTGAGCGCTCATATGACCGCACTCTCCGCTGATGGCAACGTCGGTGAACAAGCCTCCCTTGCACTGTGAAGGAAGCAGCGGAGGCGCTCGTCATCGTCAAAGAACTTTGTTTTGGCACTGCAGACAGCATGGAAGCTGCTGAGCACCTCGAGTGGCTCCGAAAAATTGTATCCGTGTGAATTTCCGCTCGAAAACGAACAAGCATCCATGATTACGTCGTGCGGTAAAGGTATTCTGAAAAAAACCTGTGCCTTTCTTGTGTTTGGTTTGACCATTCGATAATTCAGACATTCCATTAACTCGAACATTTTTTCCGGTCCCTAGAAATCCAAACTAACGAGCTTTTACTTTATTAGTGTTCTCCCCAGCAATTCTCGAGTGGTGGACATTTTTAAAGTGGTGGGGGAGGTCTGAGTTGCTTCAGTATGTGGGGGAAAATTGATGCGCCTACGTTTGGTCATGTGTACTTCTGGCAGCTATTAGGCATGCAGTTTTCATTGTTGCTCCTTCAGGTGTGGATTTCAAGTGGAAGAAGGTTCAGTTGGAGTGGCGGATGGTTTATCAAAAGTGAAACTGTGAGCCAGAGATGTAGGCAGTGAAGTAGTGTGGAGGCAGCACTTCCACTACCAAAACCATGGGGAGAAACCCGACATGTATCTATTTGAGCGAATCCACATAAAAAAATACTGAACACTTGTTTAGACGTTTCAGCCAGATTCTAGACAGGAGCTTACCTGCTGTCGCAAGCTGCCACGCTTGGGCTCCCATGACCAGCGCTGGGAAATGATGGCGTGCGCTTCACGCCGCATGCGTTCGTATTGCCACACAGCTGCGCCCAGGAAGGATGCCCCACAGCACTGAAACACAGAACACGTCAGACAGCTTAGGATCCAGCCTGATGCTACTAGAAGTGAACAGCGAAAACGACATCATGTACAGAACTCGCAGAACCATGTGCCATGTAATACAGCCGAGCCAGACTATATCGAACCCGTTTATATCTAATTATCCCGTATATCGAACAATTTCTAGACATGGTAAGTTTACATTCAGAATATATAGGAAAAGTTACGGTTACATCGATCGAAAATAGCAACGACAACCGATATATCAAACTCCATGTGCCTCAAAAGTACCCCCACAAGTTGGCTTTCCCTCGCGATGGCGCGGAAAACTGCCGGTACCACCATAGAAAAAGTGGTTCATACAGAAGTAAGGCTGAAAGAGAAGAAAATCCAGGGCTCTTTCGTGCGAAAATAGGGCACGCAACTCTGCCATTATATTAATAAAGTGCTTTTATTAATATGGTGCCTTTACATCATCAGATCCGATAGTGAGCCTATATTGAATTATGCCATATATTGAACTTATAAACGTTTTCTGACGAGTTCGATATATCCGGGTACGACTGTACTGTTTGTGAGGGAATGTAGAAATGAGGTGTTGTGTTATGCTTAGGGCTCCCAAACTTTATGTGGTAGAAACTTCGAAGTTCTGCAAACCCAGACAGAGGAACCTGAAAAATTCCGTGGCAACATTAACAGACATAAGGTACATGCCTTCTACTAATCTGTTTTGGGTTCCTAACATGCCTCAATTGTTTAAAACAAGGGAGCTGTTGTAGCAGAGTATGGGATGATTACAATGCTTGTATGACACAATGTGGCCATAATGACTGAATTATCCCTGCGCTCCTGGGTCAACAGAGTTCATCAGCATTGCGTTAACAGTTTTTGAAAATAGACAAAAGTAGTGATCACTGATGAAGACTCCCGCACACATGTGAGCCAAACATTATTGCACTGCACACATTATGGAATTTGCACTTTGGTCTCAAACACAGAAACTGCCTGCTTTCCTGTCAACAAACTACACCACCAGCAGCCCTGACTACTGTTGCTTGGCATTTTTCAGTGTTCCCAAAGATTACATATTATGTACACCTGCTTCATTCGTTGAACAGAAAATGAATAAATGAAGCATTACTGAGCATGTTTCTGTGAACAGGAAATCAGCCAATGATATTTCTGCCTCAAGAAACGTGGTTGGCTTTCCTCGTGACATTATTTGTTGAAACCGGAGCTGGTGAATTGCAGCCATACTTGGAACCAAACTGGAAATTTCCTGGTGCGTGCGGTGCAATAATGTTTGAGTGACGTGTACGCAGGAGCTTCCATGACTTATCGGTATCATTTTCTGACAATGTTCAAAAAGTGTTGCAAGGCCCCCTTAAGTGCGACAGAAGAAAGTGTTACGCTAGGTTGAAATTTAATGCTCAATCATAGCCTTTTTTTTTTCTTCACAAATGTTAAATTTCGTTTTGGTAAGATGAGTGAAAGATGCAGCTCGCGCTTTATGCCAAAACCAGCTATGGTTACAGGGCACACCCCATATGTTGTTTTGTGGGGTTTAACGTCCCAAAACCAGCTCTGATTGTGAGAGACGCCGTAGTGGAGGTCTCCAGAAATTCCGACCACCTGGGGTTCTTTAACGTGCACTGACATCGCACAGCACACGGGCCTCAGCATTTCGCCTCCATCGAAATGCAGCCGCCGCAGCCGGGATTCGATCCTGCGACCCTCAGATCAGCAGCCGAGTACCATAGCCACTAGACCACCGTGGCAGGGCGAGGCACACCCCATAGTGCAGGGTTCTGTAGTAATTTCGACCACCTGGGGTTTTTTAACATGCACCTAAATCCAAGTACATTGGTGTTTTCTGCATCCCTACCCTGTCGAAAGGTGGTCGCTGTGACTGGTATTTCATCCAGCGGCCTCAAGCTCCACAAGCCAACACCTCTCCTCTAAGCTGGGTGCAGTAAGAGAACAGCCACAACACACATTAGCTGCTCTCTACACTCGGTAAGATTTCCTTCTTGCAGGAGATAATAACACACGAAAAAGGAATTGGAAAACCTGGCCTGCATGACTATTACCTTTTTAAGTTAAAGGCAAGGTAACAGTGAACAGTAATTAGTAGTGTAAGAAATTATAATGTAGCAGTAGCACTTGAACAGTAGCAAGTTGCAAGCAGTAACACACACGGTGTTTTAAAATTCACCTTACTTAACCAAGGTAAGCCTGTATAACTCCGTCTAAAGCTTTAAAAAAAATGTGTAGTTAGGGAAGAGGTAACATGTGCACCTCACCACGAAGTGTGTCGTCATAGCAGTGGAGATCTCCCTGGAGAGGCTGTTTCATGGCACAGCAGTGGTATATCGCACTGAAACCACCTTTACAGACGAGATACATATGGAAAGGTGTGTCTAGTTTCTTCTGAATAGTTCAAAATTTTTAAAATTAAATTCATATCAGTGCAAATCAGAATACTGCATTTGCTTGAATATTCGTATGAGCCTAGTATTATCGATGTTCAACTGTAAGCGTATCACAAGTTATCCAAATAATTGCCACTCTTTCTGTGTATGTGACCACTCAAGAACATTCGAGTATGTATTTTCTGAATCGATTATGCTTTGAACAAGACAATTACCCCGTAATTTTTAATATTTGCACATTCTATAGTCATTTCACACGTGGAAGAGAAAGCTGCATAGACTGTGTTCCTGAAACCTGTGCTAGAGAGTGGTAGAAACAGTATTCTTCACTTGTTTCCGAAAGTGAGGCCTTAGCTGTTCTTTTGCATGTCTGTGAAAAAAAATGTTTGTTCCATAATCTTTTGCAAAACTGTGATAAGCTAGGGCCTTCCATTATGGTGGACAGTGCTTACAGAGCAGGATTACAGTTCTGGTCATTGGTGAATGGGCTTGTGCTTCACCACAAAGTCAAATCCTTCAGTCCACCATCCGAGATTTTCACTTTGTGTGTGGACAATAACATTGACCCAAACAATGATGATGATGATCATGAGGACAGTTATATATACAGGTGAAGACAATGAAGTGCACACTTAGCGCTCACAATACATAATATACAAGCACACACAACACAAGCATGAACACGCAAGAAAAGGAAGCCTGTTCCCTTCCCTCACAAGATAAAATCCCAACTATGCCCATGCCACAGATCCAACTTTCGTGACCATCTCAGTGTGTGTTACACTTCATTCTGTGAGTGCAGTATTGTGAAAGAATGCATATGATAATCATAAATAATAACAGTTGCTGTGGCTTTGCGTGCCAAGACACTGATGTGATTATGAAGCACAGCATAGTGTGGGGATCCGGAAATTTGGCTGCCTGGGGCTTTTTTAACATGCACTGAAAACACACAGTATACAGGCCTCTGGCACGTTTGCCTCCACCGAAAAAGCATCCGCCTTGGCCAGGTTGCATCTTTTGGGTCAAGCATTCTAAGTTAGGAAGCACCAGAACACGTTGAACTACAAGCTAAAACAGAAGCTCAGGGGAAGATCGAGGCTTGAATTGATGAACGGATCGTTAAAAACAACGAAGAACAGAGTCTCACTGGTGCCAACATTTCGACAAGTTGACTTGTCTTTGTCAGGATGGCAACCCAGAATACATTGAAAGAGTGACACTAGAGAAACAGGCTAGTCCACTTCACAGTAGAATGGCAATGATGGTTAAAAAAGAAAGAACACGAAATGTCGATGAAAACTCCCACAGTCATTCTGACAGAAGACACTACGGTGTATGAAATTCTTTTTTTTTCACAGTAGCCTTGGTAATACAAATGCAAATGGTCATTTGTGCTCTGAAGAAAAAAGGCTGTCTGCCTTACGGCTTGACAAAATCTGCACCCCACTGATAACGAACGCAGTGGTACAAATGACACTCGTAATAACCCCACAAAAGTACAACTACATATATTCAAGACTTATCCATAACACATGAAGCTCATAAATATGCCATTCAAAGAAAGAAAAGTGCTGTAAAGTTCAGCGTAAATGAAACAGAAATGGTCACAGAAAGAAAAATATAAAACAAGGTTATGGGTGTTTCATTTTAGACACAGTAGTAGTCGACTCCAGATAAGTTTTGAGATTCTGGATTTATGCAATGCATACTTACAGTAAGTGCACAGACACTTTCTGCATTCTGCCTTCATTGAAATATGGTCTAGCCCTGGCTGAGCACTGAATTCCAATGTTGAAGCACCATGCCATGTCTGCTGGATGAGTACTACTGTAGGCCCACAAGACTGCTAAGAATTTGTGTCTGGAATAAATGTATGCTGTCACTAAACCTAAAGATCTGAATGAAGAGAACTTTACGGTACAGTGGATGCTCAAAATGATGAGAAACCACTGAACAAGACATGTCGCTGAAGGAGCTAGGGTTTTGATGAGGGGACTCGTTTTTATCGAAGATGAGCCCCTCATCAGCAACATTCCTTGCACAAAAACATTTCGTCATTGATTGATTTGTGGGGTTTAACGGCCCAAAACCAGTTCTGATTATGAGAGATGCCGTAGTTGAGGTTCCGGAAATTTTGACCCCCTGAGGTTCTTTAAAGGGGCCCTGAAACAGTTTTGACGATTTTGTGAAAACATGGTGATCCGGTAGAGCGAGTCATTACGATCATTAGAGGACAGATTTCAGCGCTCTGCGTAAAGTGTGTAATTTACAATAAGGCTTTGAACACGTGCATCGCAAAAGATCGCAGCGGCTCGGCGAAATGCGTTTTCAAACGCCCCCGCCTATCGAGCGATGGAATGCGAGACCGCTGATTGGCCCCCTAACGAGTGACGTGCACGTAATGTTCCCAATCTAAATGCAAGAACGTGCTCCTACAACGTGCTCCTTCGCTTCAGCCAACGGTATCGTCGCGACACCTGGCGGCGTACACACGAGTCGCCGGCGCTCTATCGCAGAGGCTAGCACTGCCGAGGCCGGGGAGCTTAGTAAAGATATCGGGGCGCTATGTAGCTGCGGAGGGCTCCGCAGGGCGGCTGACGAGGGAGGCGCAGTCGTCGCTAGCGCGCACTCTGCAGCTGATCGAGTTGAGGAGGAACAGCAGTGGTAAGGAGGAAGGCGACAGAAATAAGCTCATAGCTGCCTTAGCGCATGGTGCTTCACTTTATTTATGGCGTGAATGATTTAACAATTGTGTTGCCTAATCAGTGACGCAATGTCAAAAGAAACGTTTCCGGGACCCTTTAACGTGCACCGACATCGCACAGCACACGGGCCTCAACATTTTGCCTCCATCGAAATGCAGCCGCCACGGCTGGGATTCGATCCCGCGACCTTTGGATCAGCAGCCGAGTGCCATAACCACTAGACCACCATAGCGGGGAAAAACATACCGTCACCTCAATAATAATAACATACGGGGTTTTACATGCCAAAACCACAATATGATTGTTAGGCACACCCTGTAGTGGAAGGCTCTAAGTAAATATGACTGCCCAGGGTTCTTCAACGTGTACTAAATCTAAGTACATGGATGTTCTTTAGCATTACACCCTTATTGAAATGCGGCCGCCATGGCAGCAATTCGATCTATCATCACCATCACCGGAGATGCAGTAGAGACGGCATACTCTCACCCCGATGGTAAATGCTGCCGCCTTTGTGAGCTGGGATGATCCAGGGGGCAGGGGGGTCTCTGGGGGAGGTGGCGAGGGCCGTGCTTGCCTTACCCATGGCTGCTTTACGCTGCGCCATCTGAAAGTGCACAGAGACGCCACATGAGCCTGCAAGATGGCATTGTAATGGGGGCAGAGAACGTGTTTGCAGAGGGCGCTCGTGCACGCTTTAAACGCAGAACTATTATGAACGAGAAGTGGCAACTGAGTGGCCAGATAGCATTATTCTAGTTACAACAACATGAAGCCAGTAGGAAACAGAAGCAGAAGTGAACTGCTATTTTATTTTAAACGCAAGGAAAAAGAAGCAAGCATTTGATAGATGTACCTTTTGTGGCCTCCTACTTAGTGCCATTACTTAAAAGTTAAACGGAAATTGAGTTACACAGAAAGACAGACCTGGCAAATGTTTACATTTGTATGCACTTCTAAGAGAAGGTCTCTCCATTAAAGTCATTTACTGTATTTACATGACTAAGTAAATCCATTTTGTTCAAATTTAACATTCAAAGTTGGAGGGGAATCAACTTGCAGTTGAAACCAAAACGTGGTCAAAAAGTCAAGTTTTTTCTTTCTACTTGCAACCTTTGTGGGGTACAGGAGGTGCGACAACCTACACTGAGTCGATTTACAAATCTGTAAATACAATAGCGTGAGCTCGGTCACGTATAATGTACCTATGGAAATGTGCCCACAGCTTATGCCATAAATGAAGCAAAATAAAAGAACAGCCACTTTCAGAGAAATATGTGTGTAAAGAAAGACACTCTACATCAACAATAACCTGCAATGGAAACCAATACATGTTTCCCACGGCATAGCAGGATACATTGTCCCGATTCAGGAAAAATTCTCAGACAGCTACTCCCTGGCACAGTCATTATGCAGAGTTATCTTAGTTGGTCAGCAGAAAATTGTACAGAAAGGCCAAACTAAGTCACAAGTAAGACAAGAATGTTGCAAGTCAGTGGTGTGGACATCTGCAAGGCAAAGGATACTTCTTGAAAGAAGAAAACACTATCATATAGATGACCGTAGCACAACGATACAAGAAGGTGAAATATCTACATGCTGAACTCCCAGGTCAGTTAGCACTCAACAGATTACTATCACATCTGTCAGGATGAATGTAAAGAGTTTGAATTACTTTACGATACATAACATTTTTTATGCTCAGTTGACAAATATTTCATCGTCCCCTCTGTACTACTGCACCCATTCACCAACCCACCAGGTATACATGTACGCTGCTGCAAAAGAGAAAAGGTTAGCAAGAGTGACCTATGAAAGGAGCCACAAAGTCATGGTCAACATTTGAAATGCAGACTTAAGAGCTAGCTGTTTCCCACTGGCATTTGCAACCATAAAATATGGATTGTATGTGCCACTCTTGTTTTTTTAAGATAGGCTGGAATATTACACCGTGATGCTGCCATGTGGGTTATTGTTCATCTGTTCTCATCTTTTTGCTGTATCACTGAATCAGCATTGCAGATGGGAGCAAGCCTCGTGTGTACTAGTGAATTAGATGATAATGCCAAACAACATGAACACGATAACAAACAGCTTATTGCTCAAATCTGTTCTTGTGGCTCACACTAATTATTTCTACCAGGTGACAGGAGTTTGCACATATTCAGCCACAACAATTAAAACTGAAAAATACAGATATCACAACTTTTTGCACTGCTGCAATAATTTAATTATAAATGGAAGGTAGACACGAAGAACACATTTACAGAAACCCACAGCTCTGTCACTTCATGCCTGAGAAAACTTCTTGCCGTGTTCTTACTACAGTATATTACAGGCTTTGCTGCATAATGAACAGCGCTGGTATGGGCTCATGTATTATCTACATAGCTGAGTAATCCAATCTCTACAGGACTTGATTGTAATCAGGGAAGAAAATATCAGGGAAGAAAATAGAAAAGTTTGGTATGTCCCATCCAAGCTTTGTTGGCCACAGGGACAATACTTTACTCTGTGACCTCAGCATGGTGCTTTCAATGAAAAATCAACAGAATGGTGAACTACGGCACCAACTGATAACACTTTAAACGTACCCTCGTGTACAGTTTGAAATTGACATAAGGACAACATGTGTGACTGTGAAAGCACTGGAGTTTATCAATGCTGCCTGGCAAAGATTTCTACAATTTAGATACCCATTTTGTATTATGCTAGCAAGCAAAGTTGCTTTATGGTACTGAGACATCCGGGCTACTTAATGCATATGTGTATAAGTCGAATGCATCCTCTTGGCCAAACGTTCGTGGACACTATTAGTCCTATTAATTACTACAAGCTAGCTGTGTTATTAATAATGGACTGCACTCCTTGTGCGCATATACACGGGAACTTGGAAAGTGATGGCCTATAGCTTACGTGATAGATATGTGTATTGGTGCAATCTCTAGAAATGAAGAATAAATGAAAACAGCAACAAGCACGCTTTGTACAGGTGTGAGTGAATTTGTGAAGTTAGGTGACCGACTTGCGAATATTGTGGCGGTTGTTACAGTGGTTTTGCTATCCCTGATACACGCTCTGCAAAATCTGTTATGTCTGATGGAAGCAGTTCACGTAAAATTCATTGGGATACGAGCGTGGATTACCTGGGCATGAAAAGTGTCTATAAACAAGTTGTTCATGGAATATTTGCTACGATAAAGTTCGACGAAAACAATTACGCATTATCGAAGTAAAATACTCTCCGCCGGGCAAACGAACGGGCAGTGTCCGAAAATAGCACGCACCCATTTACTGCCTTCAATTTAGGTAGCAGTCAAATTGCAAGGCAAACAGCAGTGACAATGACCAGCGTAAACATGGCGACAACGTCGTGCTAAAGTGAACGAAGGAATTCTTGCGCTCGCGCTAGCATATTTGAAAATGCAGCCAGTCGCCGCGCTCGCGATGGGACTCGAGCGAAAATGACCTTGAGATATCAGGCGCTCTGCAGTTTCGCTTTCCACGTGTTGCGTGTAGCTTCGTCTTGTTCTGTTCTTTCTGACACAATAGGCTTTTCCTCGGTTAACTGCAACCTCATCTACACCTGTAGTTCAATGAAGTGCGGAGAAATATATGACAACGCACGACTCCCACAGTCATAACGGTGACCACTTATCCAAGATGAGGTACAAGAGCCCTCGTTAGGTCATTCCCTTATTCACTTCCACACGTTGGAAACACAGGAGCACGAATAATACGCGAGCATTGTAGACGGATGATAACGCTCCCCGTTCAATGCGGGATCACATTGCATCAGACGAAAAGACAGAGCCGGCATACGGACATGGATTGCGAACCTAAACAAGCACTTTAGGCACTTTTTAAAGCGAAATTGCAACCAAGACTTGCCATTGTGTTCACAAAAACGCTAAAAGCCGACGCCGGCTAGAAAATATGGCGAGGAAAAGAAAGAAAGCCGATGGCCACGCACCGGCAACAGAGTCGAGTGGTTACGCCCCCGGGTAGCATGGCGCTGTCTTTTTCCTAATGCTTGCTGCTACCTGAATGGCATGCGCGTGTTCTGTGTACAGACTGCTAATAATGTGGCTTCGCAGTCAAGCGCACATCACGATTTTATTCAGTCACTTTCGTTATCAACTATCATGTAGCTATGCGCAACGCATTTCACGCAGACGGCACGATGCTCAACATGCGCGCGCATGCGCAGAAAACATGCAACAAGGTTTGCAACTGATTTCCCTAACTGCTCTAAGACACAAAATTATTTATGCAAAAAAGTAATAAAGGTAACAAATATATTACCGTAACTATATCTTGAAGTCAATATTTGTGAAAATTTTAATTCTACCCAATATTGGCTTTTCCATAAACGGGCAGTTTTGCTCGCCCTAAAAACAATGTAAATCTTGGAGTCGAAAATATCACTCTCGAAGGCTACGTCTTTTAAGCGCTGAAAACGGCAGTTTTAATTTTTAGAAGTCAGAACTACGTCATGGCCGCCATGCTTGATACATTGAAAACGAAACTGATACTCGGGTTGCGAGCCGGCAATGCTAGCTTTGTAGAGTACACGAGGTTCATCGTGCACGGGCGGTTTCAAACGTAAAGCGTAAAGCACGATGAGCCGTAGGATATGGTCATGACGATGCTTTAGCTGTGTAAGTCGCCGCGTCTGTAAATTCTCGCCTTCACGTTTACGTTACAGTACGGTGAGTCTGAACCGCTTGGCCGCAACAACTAACCGTCTCTCTCGGTGATCCGCAATCATAGGCGCGATGTGGTTTCGTTTCGCGCACTTTTCGCGGCTTGGCGGAGAGTATGAACGCTTTGTCACCAACGAACTTCATATTGAGCAATACGATACATCAGGAAACCCTCTTTTCTCTAGTCAAAAGCACTTTGTTGCCGACAGTTACTCGATCTCTTCTCAGATCACCTGTGTTATCGCTGGGTCAGCGTTACAGTTATTCCGAAAGAATTGCGCTTTGTGAGGAAGAAAATGTAACAGAATACGGAAGGTGTGGTAGTGATTGTATTCTTGCCACGGTGACCATACTCAGAGCACGGCCTTCTATATAATCTTGGTTTAGATCACGAGGAGTTCTCGAATGGTGTGGTTGTTTTGTAGCTAATTGCGTTGATGGGCGCGTTATAACCGATATATGAAAATGCACATTCGCTGGGATTGAGCGGGACTGACGAACCATGTGGGGCATATAGAAAGAGGTGCTTCCACTGATTGCTTTGTCATAATCGGGAAGCATTGCGTCATACGTATCAGCTGCACATATACAATTATATGCCGTAACTTCGTTAAGTGTAAATTTCCGCATGACCGGCTGTGAAACACACATATGGAGCATACTGATCGAGGCTCTGGTGTCGGCAGCCCAGTTTATTCCACTGCAATATTGTGCGATTGTATGCAATTATACACCCTGTCTTCTTGACATGAATGCTTGTATGGTTTAATTTGTCAGTGATGTCAAGTTTTAATCCCCAGCACATATTATACACACAAGGAAGCCTGCTTGTGCCAAATGTCACTTGAATGCGGTATCTGAATTTTTCGTTCGTTGAAAACGCTCAGTTGTGCACCACGTTTCTTTCAATATATGAATTGGGAGGTGTGTGCAATATTGCGTAAACATAACATTCAAGACTGGTAATTGTAAGCGAGTTGAATGAACTTACTCACAGAGTAAGGCTTTTTTATTGAGCCTCGCCTCTGCACCCACGCCTCCCACACCTCCACAAATGGAGAACTCTTCATACTCTATATATATATTGCCATTAAGAAAACTGCACAGTGAAACCTGTGCATCATCTTCTGTTTCTTCCCTGATGCCACTAAAGATATTCCCTCTATACCTATATGTTTTCATTGAATGTCATTTAACAATACTCATACAGTTCACTGGTGGTAACAAAGAATTTTTTTAGTCAATGAAGTGGCAAAGCTTGGAATTGAGCATTAACATGAGGCCGACTCATCATAAAAATTGCACACCTCTGTTATCAGCACAAAGCATGCCTAGGTATGTTAGAATTGTGTGACTAAACATTGAAGTCAGCTTGTACTTGCCTGATTGTTTTTAGTTACTTTGTCCCAATAGCGCTGGAATGTGATGAATTAGCTCTTCTAAAGGGCCTCAGAATGGCTGTAATTCAGCCAGAGTTTTCATTGTAACATTACTTGCAGCTCAGAACACACTGCCACAATGTCTGGCCACACGAGCAGAATATTTATACTACAAACTATTTACTTATTTATTTATTTTATAATGCCCCTAAGGGCCCCTAAAGGGGTATTGCGTAAGGGATGCAGATACATGAGGCAATGTAATCTTGCATTACAAAACAAAATGAGAAAAAAGTTACGTAAAAATATGTAAACTTGCAAAATACATTAAGAAAACAAACTAGAAGAGAAGCTCAGGGGAAGATAGAGGCTTAAATCGATGAACAGATCACGAAAAACGATTGAGAACAGGGAATGTCACAGGAGCCAGCGCTTCGACAAGTGTACTTGTCTTCGTCAGGACAGCAACTGCCTTCTTTTGATTTCCTTTATGTATGCCATTGCACGCTCTCCCCCATCCAAAGAAGGAGAGGAGAAGAGCGGCATGTGCAGAAAAAAAAGGGGGGGGGGGGGCGATGGGTTAGGGTGTATGCGAAGTTGGGTGACAGGTGTTAGCATGACTAATATACATGGCATGAACGAAATCTTCCAAAGAATCCGCTTGTGGTACATATCTTGGAAATGTGTTGTGTGCCCATCCTTAGAACGCAGGATGAAGAAAGGAACACATAGGCTAGGTACAGGCGTTGCACTTATCACATGTGTCCCCTCTCCCACCCCGTACCACCTGTGCCACACCCCCAGTGCATTTCACCTAAAGCTTGTTGCTAAAGATGTGACTACACTGTTTAACGCTGTTGTTCTAGTCTAAGTGGATGGGGAATCCGCACCTGGAAGAAACATTGTTAGCTTGTACATACCTTAACCTTTTGTCATCTTTGTTAACCCCTCGCCGTATCTAATGGACTCAAGGGTCCCCTTGAATGGTCTATGCCTGTAGGCTGGAGAGTATTGAACTTGTATATGAGATAGGATTCCCTGTATTTTCTGTACCTCCGTGAGCAGAAGTTTGAGTTCGCACACAATGCATTTCCAAAATATGTACCAAGGGCGGATTCTTCGGAAGCTTTCGTTCTTTCCATGTATGTATATTAGTCATGCTAACACCTGTCACCCAACTTGCCATACACCCTAACCCATCCCCCACCCCCTTTTTTTTGCAGGTGCCGCTCTTCTTCTCTTCTCCTTGTGGATGGGGGAGAACGTGCAACGGCGTGCACAAAAAAACGCTGGAGAAGGCAGTTGCTGTCCTGATGAAGACAAGTCTACTTGTCGAAACGTCGGCTCCTGCGACATTCCCTGTTCTCAATTGTTTTTCGCAATCTGTTCATCGATTAAGGAAACAAGACACAAAATTCAATAAACAAATGAAAAGAAAATATGTAAGATTGACTGAGAAAAACCCGAAATTATGATACTAAATCGATACAATGAAAGGGGAAGTCAGCATCAACAAACTATAAAGGTAGCACCAGAGGTGTGCATTATCCACTGTTTAGTGACTGCCTTTTCTGATGTTAATACCTTCCCACGCTTTCTCAGGAGTCATGGGTGACATTCCTCTTAATTTACTGATGGGATTTCCTGACTGTGAGCAGCGGACGGAAAGGCTAGCATATAATAGAGGGGACTGCTATGCAATATCAGCCTTAGTTATTTTGCTATTCCGTAACATCTGCCACTACCAGTTTTAGCCAATCGATACTCACTGCAGGCAACCTAATTAGTGTCATTATAGAATGTGCAACCTCTGAAACTGATGTGCATCGCAGGTGTCAAGACCAAAGATGACCGTGGTTGAGTATCTGTCGCAGCTTGGAACCAACCCATACTTTGGGGGCCGGTTTTTGGCCTGTTTGGGGTTGGTGCGGCAGCGGCCAGCTCCTGCGGAAGGGAATGCAGGTTAGTGA
>JABSTT010004614.1:0-21556 GCA_013339685.2 Hyalomma asiaticum
ACTGAAAATTCTAGACCCAGTTAGGCATTCGCCTGGCAACCGGTGCCTTTAGGACAAGTCCCATAGATAGCCTATATGTAGAATCAAATGAGTGGTCGTTGAATCTGCAGAGGGCATATTTAAGTTTTGTGTATTATTTGAAAGCCCCGCCACGGTGGTCTAGTTGCTATGGTACTCGGCTGCTGATCCGAGGGTCGCGGGATCGAATCCCGGCCGCGGCGGCTGCATTTCGATGGAGGCGAAATGTTGAGGCCCGTGTGTTGTGCGATGTCAGTGCATGTTAAAGAACCCCAGGTGGTCGAAATTTCCGGAGCCCTCCACTACGGCCTCTCTCATAATCAGAACTGGTTTTGGGACGTAAAACCCCACAAAAACAACAAAAAATTATTTGAAAGTATGTGCAGACAAAGAACACCCTGCCTATTCGACCGTAAATGATATGACCAGTGGCACTCTATTCTGCAGTCGACCTTCAGTTACCCAGCCATTCTCTTTGCGCGTGAGGAACCTCAGTGAAGAAATGAGCGCGCCTTTTGCACTCCCCTTAATGGCCCCGTTATTGTAGTTGCCGCCATGGCAGTGGCAGGTCATAGACTGCGACTTGTCTTTCTTATATGTAACGAAGCAGGCCCCAGATATACACATCCGTTTTCACTTTCTGGAGCTGCAGGCCAAGTACTCGTGTACAGAATTCTTCACTGATGCATCGAAGTGACATGCCGGTGTGTCATACGCAGCAGTTGGCCCTTCGTTCAGGGCCCTTCGTTCAGGGATTACTACACACTCAGCCAAGCATTTTTACAGCTGAAGCATACGCGTTGCTCTCGGCAGTAAAATACATCAGAAACACCAGGCTGCAGAAAGCTATCATCTATACAGACTCCTTAAGTGTGGTTACGACTATAAATTCGCTGCGAAAGCATAAATACCGTAATACAGGAACTTTACGCAACACTATGCAATGCATATGCATCAGAACAGCATATTATAATATGCTGGGTTCCTGGACATAGAGGAATTGAGGGAAATGTACTCGCTGACAAACCTAGCTACAACTATATCGAAGGCTAAACACTCCATCACATGCATCTCTCCAACAGACATGAAACCATTCCTACGTAAGCAGATGGAGATGTACTGGCAGCGCTCGTGGGATGCCAAAGCGTCCAGTAAGCTTCATTGAATCAAACCACACATAGCGAATTGGCCACTTACAACAAAAGTGCGCCGAACAAACATCATTCTCACGCGATTGCGCATAGGTCACACATATGACACTCATTCATACCTTTTAAACAATGGCGACCCTCCTATATGTAGAAAGTCGCTCACCATTCTTCACATTTTGCTAGAGTGTCGGGAACTAGACGATGAAGGGTAAAACCATTTCCCTTTAGCGTATTCACATCAAATTCCTCTGCACCCAGTAATGTTTCTTGGACGAGAACCCCTTTTTAATCGCAAATCTGTTTTGAGCTTTTTAGATACCTGTGCACTCCATGTTATTAGACCAGAAGACTCGTAGCCCAGCCTCTGACAAGAGGCTGCTGCGACATATTCAGCGCAGAGCATGTCTCCAGGCCCTTGTGCTCAATGGCCTTGTTAGGCAGTTGCTCTGCTTGTTAATTTTAAACCCAAACCCCCCGTCATGAAAGTAATTGCATATTTCACTACATTACCATGGTTTTAACAAGTTTTCTTAGCTCCTATACAGCATATTTTAGACCCCTTTACAGCTGCAGTTCGCATTTCATTGGAAATCATTTGCCACAATCGACTCCCTATTGAAAATATTGCCAGTATGTGGAATGGTGGAATCCACCATCCATCATCATGGTGGATTATGGTGATGGCACGGTGGCATGGTGGAAGCCAGGACATGGTGGATAGTGTACCATGATGTAAGCTGGGACATGATGGATAGTGTACCATGATGGGTGCTGGAACATGATGGAACATAGTGGATGGGCATGATGGTAGGAATGCGGCACGAGACAGCATATGAATATATTTAATATGTGTATCGATGGCAAAATAGTGAACAATGCTGTAGATATTTTGAATACATATGTGTAGTACACAACAGTAGTTCTGGAGCTGCTGAGCACAGTTCAAGGGTTTGATGGTAGCCTTTAAAGCATGCACTTTTCCTAATGAGGGTTGAAGAATGCTAGTATACAGTGTGCAAGGGCATTATATCAACCTTAGGATCAAATTATCTACCAACTTCTCACTAGTATGTTGAAATGCAGTCAAGTTTTATTCATTGCATATTGTGTCGGCAGCTGTGGCTTTTTTCGCTTGCCTTGGTGGCCAGCCTCCGTAAAATAGCTGCGCAGGTGCTTCCGGACCGCAGTAAGCCTGCTTTCTGCCGGTGGTGCTGGTGGAGGTTGTGGATGGCTGCTGGTATACTTCTCCAGGCAGTCTATGAAACAGTGCAAAAATGCCATTGTTTAGGCTTTGAAATACAGTACAGGAAGGGGAGAGAGTGCGGCTACAAAGGCGTATATCTGTACAGGGAATGGCTGTGAAGTCTTCCTGGATAGAACATGTGATCGGCTGCGGCGAGTAACGAAGCGACAGCGTAGCCTCTCAATTAACAGCAAAGCGGCACACTTACAACGCCGAGCGATTCTACTACCTTTAAGGCAGGATAACCCTTCGAACTTCCTCAGTTTTGTCCTTTTTAATAGCAGCTAACACATTTTTATACCTGCATAATGACTTTGGATCGCAGTTGTTTGCAGCCCTAAAATGGCAGTTAATGCACGAACGCTTGCATACATCAGCGATAACCACAGCAATAGGCACGTTTCGCGAGTCATGTAGTTACACGTATAAAAAGCAAGACGATCATGTTCGTGGCGACAATTTTATGCACCCTTTGATGGAATGTTCACGCACGGGCGGACCAGCACTTCGCAATTGTTGCCACTAAGCTCTGCACACACATCGTGCACACGCCAATTTAACGCTACCGGCACCGCACTCTGCACCACGCTACTCGATTTCCTTTGCTGTAAAGATTGCACACAACAATGATAGGGCACAAAGCGCAGCATTCACAGCCACCTACCTTAGTTAAGAAACATGCTGATTCCAGTTTGCGTCGTCTGACGGCCTTGAGGCGCTGTGCCGAGCCGCGTCGTTCGTCCGTAGATCGAGAAGCGATGTGCCGACCCTCGATGTGTGCGAACGAGAACTGCATTTCCTAGGAACACACATCACGGAACGTAGAAAGCATTCCGGCACTGCTTCTCACTGATCCGCGTACACACTGACAGACGGTGTCGCGACGACTCACGGCCCTCGGCGAATGGATGTCAACAAAGGATCTCCGAGGTGTCGACGCTGCCGGCTGCTGCTTTCTCAGTCTATCGCACACCGCACCTCACACTGGCTCAAGAAGGTCCACTGGAGCTAATGAGCACAACGCTAAACATACACCGAGATGCAGCGCAACCAGAAATCGTCCGTACGAAAACAAATATCGCCACCACGTTGTACACGACAGCCGCAGCGCGCCGCCATGTTTGGAAGAAAAAAAAAACAGCAATAGCGCGATGGTGGCGACACCACGGGTTGCGGTTTCGGTTTCAAAATTTCAGACCAATTCTCATGTTTTCAGTGTAAGGAAATACAGAAACAACTGCTCTAAGGCTAAAAACTGCTTACGCAATGTAGTGTAATTATTTTACATACTATTCTAAAATTGAAATTTGCCGTAAATTATGCAAATGACGTAACTTATGCGAGCTTGCATTTCGCGACGTTTTCCTCGGCCTCGGTCCAACGTGTTCCGCACCACTTCATGTTGCATGTGTAACGCCAGATTGCATGCGCAACAGTACACAGTTGCCCTGTAGCGCATATTCTGTGCATTATCAGCTGCAGCCAAAATGATGTTATTCAGCAATTAATACTGTTGAGCCGTATGTGTGGTGGTCGTACAAATATTGATTGCAACAAGCAAAAAACAAAAAGTAAAAAGACGAGGAGGACAGCGTAGTAGGCATGGTACACAGTGCAGGAAAAAAACAACAAAAACGAGGGCAGATACAACGAAACACAGCAAGGTCTCTCTCCTCGTTTTTCGTTTTCTTTTTTTCCTGTGCGTGTACCATGCCGATTACCTGTATCACCAACTCGGAGACACAGGGCGGTGAGAGAATGACACACAAGGCGCTAAACAACCAGTGGTTTTATTATTGCTGGATATATAAACAAATGCTTTGCATATAAGACCAACCAACACAGTATGCATGCACACAGGCTATGTTTTGTAGTTTTTCTGCACAGATGTTGCATTTTCCTGCGGCAGTAAACCATTGGTTATAATTGTTAGTTCAGCACCTTAATCGCACATCTTGCTCACTCACTGTCCCTTGTCTAGCGCTGTTAGAACATGATAAGTACCATCCTGCACGTATACTAAGAGTAGCCGTCGTGCAGTACATGCCTGCAGCATTTACCAGCATACTTCCAGTGACCAGTGATATGTGTATAAACGGGGCGCGCACTTCCAGGACAGCTGCTGCCGTCCTCCTATGCAGCACGAGTGCTGGCGCGTGTTCTCAACATAGAATGTTGCACATATGCACTTACCATTACCCTTAGTAAGGGCACACGTTCGCGAAGAGGGAAAGCTCAGCTCGATCGGAATAATGCTGTTTCAGGTGCAATAGGCGTAGAATCTACAACGGCAGTGACGAACAGGCCGGTGCACGCAATTCAAATAACCGAGTCCCGCATATCTCGGGCACTCTAAACGTATTCATTAATCACGCACCAACTATAGACCCTAAACATTTTACTGCCAATGATTACTACCATCCCAGGTATGCTAACGCAGCCACCTTCTCCCACAAGCACCACGCTCGCCATCACTGCAACACCATGCTTCCACCACGCCACCATTTTGCTGTACACAGCCACCAAGTGTGCCACCATGGCACCTTCATTCCTCCACCATGCCACCATCTCGTTGTCCACAACCACTAAGCTTGCCATCATGGCACCTCCGTGACTCTACCACGCCACCGTCTTCCAGCAAGCAGTACAGCATCACACGTTCGCCATCACCACCGTCAGCCACCATTTCCACCAAATGCATCCACTATTCACCACCATGAGCCATCTTTGCCATCACGCTTTCCAGCATATCCGTCATTATTTCCACCATATCCATTAATATTTCCATCTTAACTACCACGAATTCCAGCAACCACCAAGAGAGAATTTTCAATAGGGCTCATACAAAGCACAGTGACTTGGCACTCTTTGGCCATCAGTGGCCCTTGCGCCATTAAACTCCATATATCACCATCATCGTGCAATAAATGGTTAAGCTGGCTGCACAGCGGAGCCTTGTGCAACTTGGTTTTCTGCCAGTGGAGATGGTAAAAGGAGCAGGACGCTGTGCGTGTGAGGCAAAACACTGAAACGCAAATAAAGGTGACCCTAATTATACATGACAAGATAACAGTGCATACCAAAGTATGATTTCCCCTAATGCTACAAAAGTAAGCTTTTTACATACGACGCACTGCAAGGGAGCATGCATACCTATGAAGGAGTTGGATGTGACCAAGTCTCACAGATAGCCGTTGTGACTGGTCAGCAATAATGTAGCAACCCGATGAGGGACGGGGACACAAGAGTCTCTCTTGCACCTGTGGTCTGAGGTCTCTGACTGAGGAATACTTGTGTTCCAGAGCATGTCCGACCTAAAGGGCACTGAAGCGAGGCACCCAGCGGAGGCCGAAGAAGCTCGCAGCACAGGCTCAGTCAAGGGTCGCGTCTACTGGAGCTACATGACGGCTGGGGCCGGTCCGTTGCTCATGCCCTTGCTGTTCGTGAGCAGCATATTCGCGCAAGCTATCTTCAACGGCAGCGACTTCTGGCTCACTTACTGGTACGAATATTTCCTCTCCTATAGCCGGGGCGTCGCTGGGGTCTTAGTGACATTCGAGGACACGAAGAGGGGTGAATGGCACGCGGTTATCGACTGTAGTTAATGAGCACGCTGTTCACAGGTGCGAAGAAGTGCCATAGGGAATTTCAGTTTGTCCGGTAACGTGCAATATACGAAAAGCACTTTCTGTAGAGCGGTATACCGAGTGTAAACAGCGCATGCGCGAACATGGCCGACCACCTGGAGTGTATTCCTTCCGCTTCGAATCTTTCGAGTGGTCGTCGGGCGCTCTGTGGCCTTCGAGTTCCTGACGGTTGTATTTGCTTTAGTTTTGTGTCATGAATATTCTAGAGTAAAAGATCCATGACAATTCGGCACCATTTTTGAGCAGCGCGAGACTAAAATTGTTGAGGCTGTAGGCTTAACGAGTGGCCACCGGAATTTTAGAGGACATAGATCGCGCGGCCTTGTTTGTTCTGTTTATCACCCATAGCTGGCACCACACGAGTGTAAAAACCACTATACGCTATCATGTATGCCTTTGCCTATACGCATTACCGGGCACACTAAAACTACCTGTTTATTAGCGGCCTCTACGTCGCCCAAAGGCATTGATATAGTGGCGTCCAAGCGTGCATAAATGGAGGCACAAGCAAGTGAGGTAGGTACACCTTACCAATAAGATTCATCGCAAAATTATTAAACAAGCCATTTACGTAATCTCCACAAGGAGATCATTCCAAGCAAAAATAGTGCGAGGGAAATTTTATAACGGTTTGAACGCGACTTCGTTGGTCGGAATTCGCCTTGGAGAAGACGCAGCAAAGCTCATGTAGACGTGGACGAGTAAAAACTGCACGGGGACTGCCACACAGATCCTCAAGCATTCTTCAATCGTCTACTCTTCTTTAGGCGGTGCTGTCTTCTTTCCTAGTGCGATAGAAGAATGACAATTCGAGCGGATCAAGGACATTTTTGTATCCCTACTGTTTCCTGCGTGATCATGCCTCGTCTTACAGGGAATATTAGAATTATTCCTCCATGTAGGGGCCGCTTTTTTCTATTTCTGTTTCATCGGTAGAAATGGTCAAGCAAAGTTTAAGTTTTAATTCATAAGACAACTTGTCGCTGATCTATGGTTGGCTCATACGGCCGAAGGACACTGGTTTGTGTAATTGAAATGGACGCCACACAGAATAGGACACTACGTGCGCCACTGTCAACTAAACGTTAGTGTGATTCACCTCCCTTATTATATACAGCACAGCCAAAGTTCGCAGGAGCACTTCACTGCACGGTCACAGCAGCGCAATCACACCATACAGAGTAAAACATCGCATCCATGAGCTGCAGTCCTTTACTGCCGAATATAATACTCTTGTCACTTACGGGTGCTGCGTTTCTTCCTACTCCTTTATGCATTTCCAAAATTTCCCCAGCAAAGGCATTGCCACTCCTGCTATCGCTATGGTGTAGGACCTCCAATACGGAGGTGAATGGAGAGAAGAAGCCTTATTAATAATAGGTCCTGTGCCTGTGAGCCACTGCACAGTGGTGTTCGAGTTGTGGTCAAGAGTAGCAATGCCTCTGATATTCGGCACAATTAAGCTCTCGCCCTTTTCGCTTGTTCACAGCGCCAACGCTGCCGTTTTATGTTGAATGGAAACTTGCTGCAGGACAAGTCAATCTGAGGGTGCTGCTAGAGCTGTCGCATTGAACGTGACGGAGGGGACAATGCTGAACAGCACGAGGCAGTCAACGTCTGCGTGGACAGACTGGTGGTCCTCTCTGGATCCCGTGACGTACAACGTCGTCGTGTACGCTATCATCATTGGCGGCCTCGTCCTCTCGTCCATGGCTCGTACAGTGGCTTTCTTTGTCATGTGCATGCGGGCGTCCGTGAATCTGCACAACAGGATGTTCAGCTGCATCATACGTGCGCCCATACGATTCTTCGACATGAACCCTATCGGTGAGCTCACGCCCTTCGTCGCCTTTACTTGCAGATATGGGAGTATGAGCAAACGAGATGAGCCGTATCATGCTGAACGTGTGTCTGGGAAAGAGACACAAGTAGGCAAACATGCATTCTGCATATCTCATGCTTGCCTAAACCAGAATCACTGTGACTCAGTCGGTCTCGCAGTCGCCTGCAGAAAGTAAGTGACGCTTACGTAGCTGAAAATGAAGCAGATCTCCTGGTCTAGATGCCTCGTGCGCTGATACTATCTTCATGTACGATTAGCATGTAAAGCACCTAGCTGAGGGCAGTACCGAACGCGAACATAGAGGCATTTCGAGCCAGTGTTTTCAGGAAGTGATCTTAATTGCACAGCAGCACATCTCTACTCTTAATTCGACCGCCATAACTTACGGGCTTGGATCAAACTTCATAATATATTTCGCTACATGCACGTTAATAAGGTAATAAACAATGATGCCATACGCAAGCATTGCCATTGTTCTTCAGGCAATGCCATAAGTGCTTTATTAACTCACGTGTCTCCACTGGTCTTTACTTGATGGGCTTCATTGTGAGTGTACACACACTTAACAAGTATCGTTGCAGAAAGAACAGGACAGATGCGAGGAGGTGAAATCACGTGAACAGAACGCGGGACGACGGAAAACTAAGCGATTTGGTAAGGGTTCATCATACGAGAACACTAGACAACAGGAGAAGGCGACAAGTGCAAACAACACGAACTCCGGCGATCAACAAAAGGAGAGCGTTGAGACGAGAAACGACGCAAGAAATCGGCAAGCTAAGCACTAGTAGCGCCAGACTGATCATATAGCACAGCTGGTGACTCTAACCTTCCCATACTGTACGTGCGGATGCTCCCACTTACTCCCACCCTCCTTGCCATACGAGCCTTACCCGAGCTCCCTCCTTGTCGCCCTTGCTTCCCTTTACGGCCCCTTGGCTGAGCAATGCAACTCCGTTATGATCATGTATTCATTGACAAGGTGCTATAGGACTGGAATAGCTCATCCAATGCTCTTGTCAGATCTTCCATTGCCTTAACTAAATCCGCCGAATCAGTTCATCGGGCTACGCCTTCTCGACCGCGCGGTAGCTGCGTTATACTTTCTATATTTAATATCAGAGGTGGAAGTTCTAGTAACTACTCCAAATTTGTTTCCCTGGTGTCGATGAACAAATCGCAAAATACGACTTCGACCAGGGAATGTCGCAGGAGCCAACGTTTCGACAAGCGGACTTGTCTTCGTCAGGGCGGCAACTGCCTTCTCCAGCGTTCCTTTATGTACGCATTTGCACACTCTCCCCCATCCTCAGAGAGAAGAGAAGCACGTGCTAACAATAACAAAAAGGAAAAGGTGGGGGGGGGGGGGTGGGGGGCGTTGGGTGCAGGGGTAGTTGGAGAGAGGAGATGAAGAGCAGCACCTGCGAACAAAAAAAGGGGGGAAGGGGGTTTCCTGCAGGGGTATTTGGGTGGCAGGTGTTAGCGTTACTAATATAAATCACAAGAGGGAAAGCTTCCAAAGAATCGGCTCCTTGTACACATCTTGCAAATGCATTGTGTGCACAGTGCTAGAAAGCAGGATGAAAAAAGGAACACAGGCTCGGAACAGAAGTTGCTCCTATGGCATGTGTCCCCCCTCCACCTCACAGCACCTGCGCCGCACCAACAATGCATTTCACGGAAAGCTTGTGGCTAAAAAAAGTAACTAATCTATTTAACCCTGTTGTTCTCGTGGAACTGGATGGGGGCTCGGCACCTGAAAGTAGACTTTCTGGGAGAAACATTGTTAGCTTCTGCATACCTCAACCTTTTGTTCTCTTTGTTAACCCTCTATTGTATCTAATGCGTTACTGTATCTAATGCGGCGTTCAATAGTGTAGTTACTTTTTTTAGCCACAAGCTTTCGGTGAAATGCATTGTTGGTGCGGCGCAGGCGCTGTGAGGTTGAGGGGGGGACACATGCCTTAGGAGCAACTTCTGTTCCAAGGGTGTGTTCCTTTTTTCATCCTGCTTTCTAGTGCTGGGCACACAATGCGCACACAATGCAAGATATGTACAAGGAGCAGATTCTTTGGAAGATTTCGCTCTTGCCATTTATATTAGTCACGCTAACACCTGCCACCCAAATACCCCTGCACCCAACACCCCCCTTTTTTCTTTTTTTTTCTTTTGTGTTCGCACGTGCTGCTCTTCTCCTCTATTTCTGAGGACGGGGGATAGTGTGCAAATGCGTACATAAACGAACGCTGGAGAAGGCAGTTGCCGCCCTGACGAAGACAACTCCGCTTGTCGAAACGTTGGCTCCTGCGACATTCGCTCTTCTAAATCGTATTTTGCGATTTGTTCATCGATTCAAACATCCATCTTCCCCTGAGCTTCTCTTCAAGTTTGGATTTCCCTGGTGTCGTCATATACCCCGCACATTACTGTCGTTGCTGAGACTGGACAGCATGGCGGAGTTCATGACATCGAAATAGCTCTCACTGTGTTCAAGGTGGTTTGGAGAGACAGAGAACTCGGGAGAGGCGGCTGAGTTGCGCTATTTCATTAGTCTTACCTGAACTTTCCTGTACTTCCTGCGTCTCCTAATACCTGTGGTGTACGGCCCAGCCACAGAATGTGTCCTGCATTATTAAGGTCGATTACCGTATGCCTGGTTCTGATATTAAACATTTACACAATCTAAATCAATTTCCGCATACTCGTAATACTTCAGCATCTAACACTGGCAATTTCATTTTCATTTATTCATAGCGCAAGGCTCCCAGATGGATATTGATATGAGGTGTGGGCCAAAAGAATAAAGAGCAAAGGCAACATTTCACATTAAAAAATGACGAGTGGACGTTTGTAATTGAGTGAAATTAGTTAGCTCGGTGATGGGAGCAAAAGGTCATTCCAGTCTTGTGCAATTTGTAGAACAAAGGACTCCTGAAAGGTCTTAGTGCGGGTTCGTAGCGGATAAGCGACGCCGGAATGAAAATGGCGCGATGTCAGATCGGTTGGTCTGCATCGGAATGCGTTGTCTCGTGGCAAGGAACAGAAGAAGTTGAAAATAAAATGCAGGCGTCAAATAATACGGCGAATGGCAAGAGGAGGAAGGTCATGCTGAGCCGTTACGGCAGATATAGTTACGTTAGTCGCATAATATGTACATAAATACCCAATAAAGCGGACAGGGGGACGACCGCCTTCATATCTCAGCGGTACAGCATCGGACGCGTCATCATAAGGTCGTGGGTTCAGTTCCCCCATAGGCAATTTTGTCTTTTCGTCCACTTGATTTCCTTTCTACTTACTCCACAATTACAATAGTACAATTAACTTACCCTGTGCTTACATAGGCTTCACTGTCTGTTGGCTCAACATCGAGTTCATTCTAACAAATAGAAGGGAGCCCTTGACACCTTCCCTTTCGTTATTTCACACCTTGGGCCTCGTTGCGGCAGACTTGGTGCCTTTAGGTAGCATGCAAGGGCTTCTTGGGCAGCAGCCATGTAATCGTAAGTTCACGTTCTGCGTGACGCCTCCTGGCAAGAAGTATGTTCCACACACGCCGCCATGGCTACGAGTGGCGCTGCCTAACGAACCCAGGATAATATGTGCATAAATACCCAATAAAGTGGACGGGGGGATGACCGCCTTCTTATCTCAGCAGTAGAACATCGGACGTGTCATCAGAAGGTCGTGGGTTCGGTTCCCACCAAAGCCAGATTTGTCTTTTCATCCACTTTAACTCCTTTCTACTTACTCCACAATTACAATACTACAATTAACTTCCCGTGTGCTTCCCTAGGCTTCACTGTCTGTTGGCTCAACATTAAATTCTTTCTAACAAATAAAAGCGAGCCCTTGACCCCTTCTCTTTCGTTACGTTAGTCGACTTAATGAGCAAACAGACAATGAAGCCGAGGAAAGCATAGGGGAAGTTACTTGTGGTATTCACAATTGTGGAGAAATTAGAAAGGAATTAAAGTGGACGAAAAGGCAAATCTGCCTTCGGTGGGAACTGAACCCACGACCTTCGGATGTCGCGTCCGATGCTCTACCAACTGAGCTACGAAGTGGCCACACAAAAGAATTTTCTCTCAAAGAGAAAATTCTTTTGGCTTCAATAATTGCATGTGTGGCAGGATCTCTGCTTCTTGCCATTATGCTTACACTCTGTAAGCTTCACCTCTCACCACGCGAGTTACAAGACACCGAGATCATGCCACATTCAATATTATCGAATCTGAAAAATGATTTTTTGGAAAAGGTTGTTGTGTCAGTTCTCCCACTGCCGTGCTCACTAATAAGGAGACTTAATTAATGTTGCAGTAATTCTGGTAGGGCAGATAAAAGCACAGACACAGGGAGAAGACAAGTAGAACATACCGACGCTATAATGCCTGGTCTATGTGTGTTGTGATGAGCACATTGTTGTTAAGGCTATCCTCATGTTCACTTTCCGTGATCACTGCGTTCTGTGCACAGATGTTGCAGGAGTGGTTAACTCCGTATATAATGAAGCTTTCTAGAAAGAAATAAACTGTAGGCAGTCAGCAGTCTGTCATATTTTCCGTCCCATCCTGTATTACTGTCTTCTAAAGAAATCAGAATTGTGTTTTATCAGCATGCGTAATGTTACCCTTACAAAAACAGAAAGCTACTACTGGTGCATGGCCCTAACAACATCAATCCTTGAAGGGGTCGTGAAATGTTTTCTCAATATTTTGTACAATGAGTGTTTTCGGACTCCTACCAGCCTACAATATACTATTTTGCTGCATTGTCTGTATTTACTTTGAGCGATAAAAAATACGGTTTGGATTTCCCAGCGCACGTTCCCCTCAACTTTGCAGCTTACGTCAACTTCTCACCACCATGGTGTCTGAGACTGGAACCCCTTCAGCAGAAATGGAAAAGCAAACTGTGCTCCAGCCTTGCTTCTGAAAGCACCACACGGTGCTTTCTAGCTTTCATATAAATCTATATTTTCGAGCGAACGAAAGTTAACGATATGTTTACACCTTTAGTAGCTAGAGCTGATACCGTTGAAACGTCACAGAATAGCACCTATGCCAGCCTGCAGCGGCGTATGGCGGAGTGCATGAACGCTAGGATTTAAAACAGCGTTATTAAACCTATGCTGAATATTTCGCCGAAATATTTCTGAATCGGCATCTTGAATGCTACTGAAGCAGCCAAATTACAACCGGGCAGGGTGCACATCCTTTTCACGACCCCTTTATATTTCCCACTCAGTCAGACCCACCAACAGAGGCGGTTCTCCTGAAATTCGCAACTTAGACAATGAGGCTGGATGCCGCGCGTAGTTCACACTGAGAAATATACAAGTTCTGATGCAACTGGCTTCATTTCTAAATGCAGGCTTCTTACCTTATAACCCTATGAATAATGGCATGCCACCAGGGAGTCCAAACAGTATACAAATTCGCCAGAGCACTTACGGTTTTCTGTACGTCTATTTTACCCAACATTATACATTTCATAAACTTCTTGGTTTCTTAACCTTGAGAACAATCCGCTAAAAATAATACACTTTATCATTTCCTCATTTTTAATGGCTTCTTAGCGAGTAGGTCAGGTACAATTATTTTTGAACAACCAGTGGCCAATATGCAGCAAAATATCAGTGGCGCGGTTGGTAAAGTGAGGTGACATCTGATGCATTGTAACTTGTCAGTAACTGAGATAATTCAAAGCTTTTTCACATGCAGGTAAGCAGTACTAACCAGAGTTATGCTTAGAAAAGGAAAAACTTTGTACGTTGCCTTTTGAAACATAAACGTTTTTGGCAAACCACCTATGTATCAGCGCAATTTCGAAATATAAAGGCACTTTACAAAGGTACAATTATCCCCAAAAGAGCTATAGCACTAGCAAAAGCCAATGTCTACCAGTATCCACATCTTCCATTTAATGAGTGCAGCTGTGAATTCCTATATTACAAGTATCTTGGTCGAATCGCCACGTTTCGATATTATATCAAAATTCTTTGCGTCGACAACCATAGCAATATACTGTGTAGCAGTAGTTCACGTGAAGAAACATATTTTTTTCCCAAGTGCGCTTAAAGTCCAGAAATCGCTAAATTGGCATAACAGTGCATTCAACGAAGTGATTTTATATGTTCACATAAGGGAGACAAAAGCTTTTTTTTTTCTTTTCACAAAACACTTTTCGGAATCATTGTCCCGAGTCTAAAAGCGCACGATGAATCTAATCAAAAGTGATAACAGTAACCACGCACACGTCTTCACTTTTATCATGGTTCACCCAGTAGTCCCATTCTGTGTAAAGAAAATATACAGTCGAGCCCGACTATATCGAACCCGTTTATATCGAATTATCCCGTATATCGAACAATTTCTAGGCAGGGTAAATTTACATTGACAATATATAGCAAAAGTTACTGTTACATCGAACGAAAATAGCAACGACAACCGATATATGAAACTCCATGTACCTCAAAAGTGCCCCAGCAAGTTGGCTTTTCCTCGCGGTGGCGGGGAAAACTGCCGGCGCCACCCTAAAAAAGTGGTTTAGACCCGGCTGTGCACGGGCGAACACCCCCCCTGCAAAAAATGATCCTGGCCTGCTCGCAGCACTCACAGCCAACCAGAGGCCGTCGTGCTTTCTCCGAGGCGCGGAGGCGGTACAAGTGAGCGCCATATTTTCTTTCTGTATGCTTGTGTGCCTGCTTCTGCCTCTTTTCCTCGAGTCCTCATTCAGCATGGTCCGTGCCGGTGGTGTTTCATGCCTGGTGATGACACCCCAAATTCTGACGACAGCACTGAAGACACCGCAGGTGTTTCCGCCGAAGTTTGGAGCGAGCTGGCAGAGTTCCCGGGTGCTATCGACGGATCGACGAGTTCGTCAGTGCGGACGATGATGTCACCATCATGGGCCAGCTACAAGATGAGGACTACGTTGCAGACGTCGTGCCGACCACGAGCCAAAGCGACAGCAATAAGGAAATTGACCATGGCCCGTTGCCTACATCCTCCGAAGTGATTAGTGCACTTGCGTTGGACTGGCGCTATTGCGTGAATATGGAAGGTTGCGGCCTCACCTGCTCCGACTCGTTGGACAACATGGAGGCGCGCGTGCTGTTGCAGGCAGCGAAGTCGTTGAAACAGAAGAAAATCCAGGACTAGTATTTTGTTCCAGAGTAGGGCACGCAAGCAAGCCACCATATTAATAAAGTACTTTTCTTATTGGTATGTGCCTTTGCGTCATCAAATCCTATAGCGGGCCTATGTCGAATTATGCCATATATCGAAATAATAAACGGTTTTTGGCGAGTTCGATATACCCGGGTTCGACTGTATTAGAAGTGAAAAGTCCGACGCAAGCCGAGATACTGTGTGGTTTAAACGGGAACCGCGCCTAGTGGACGAAGCGCGAAAGGAAGGGGCAGGACCAACAATAGTAGAGCAAAAAAACAACAGTTCATCAACCACACTTCATAAACGGCCAGCGTGGTGTCTTCAAACACCACGCTACAGTGCGCCGTGATGCGCACAGAAGGAGGCACAGCTCCCGCTTGTTTCAAATCACCCGCCACTCGCACGCACAATACACGTTCAATTCAAGAACCACTGAAATAAAGAGTACCCACAGAACAACGAGCACTGTGCGTTAACAAAACGTTACTTACAGTGTACTGGAGGCAAGAAAACAGTTATTGTACTTACCAGAGTACTTAGCGCGCATTTGACAGCGATGGTCGCTCACTCGCATATTTCAAGGCGCCAACTGCGGCGCGTAGCCGTTCGGTGGGTTCGCCACGATGTTCACTGAAGCAGCAGATTCCCGCAATAAGAAGCACCGGTAAACGGAAGAGACGAACACAGCGGAAGAAACACTTTACTTGCAGGAAAAAAGCAGCTTCAACTTCTCAAGTTCCAACCCCAACGGCCCCCCCAACGGCCCCAACACGCTCGAACATAAACTGCCTGCGCGGCCGGTGCTGCCGGCGAGCAACAACGGTTTTAACCGCACTATTATAGCCGTATTAACGCACGATGCTTTCTTTTACAAATCCTCTTACAAGCTTGAAATTGTAAAATTGTCAATTAATATAATCATAAGAATTGAAGGGGTACGTAAAAGATTAAAACAAATGCTTTGAAAGTTTTTGCCGTTCGAACTCGAAAACAGCAATATTGCCGATCACTCAGGCGCAACGCGCGCGAAAGTTGAAAGGTCTTGTGCGCGCATTTGCAAGCAACGGGCTTTTGAACAAACAAGTCACTGTAACCTTGGTGACATTACATCACAGGCTGTTAGCCTTGTTGCTATGACCTAAATTAGCAGCGATGGTGTCTGTCGCCACTGCCGGTGTCTGTAACCGCGATCGCTCACACGCACGCACACGCGCGCGCACGCACAAGCTTTCATGGCTGCACGGACCTAGCTCAAGAGGATCTAGTAGTGGAATGCACCTCTGACTCTATCCACATGGTTGGGCAGTTTGCGTTCTCAGCCACGGCCACGGCCAGTAGTTTCATCGATATAGACAAAGAAAAAGAGGAGGAGGGGGTGATGAAAAGAAAACGTCAAAGAGGCTGCGAAGTAGGGAAATAAGACGGCGGATAAGCAAACGAGGGGACAACGAACAAAACAAGCAGAGGAAGAGGAAGCAGAGGGGAAGACTATGGAAGACGAAGAACAGGGGGAAGAGAAGCAGGAATTGAGAAAGACTAGGTGAAATAGAATAATGAGAGAGAACGCAGCAATATCTAGCATGCGCTGCCACAGCTCTGCATCCTCTGCACAGGCCTTGCAGTTTTTACAGAACTACTTGTCCAGTGTACTTAGATTAGTCGCTTAGGCTCCAGACGCTCAGTCGCAAGGAAGGGAAGAGGGGAGATAATTACGTTGTAGGAGTGACGTCTGCTGCGACCATTTGATATAGAGTTCTCTGCTAGGTGTCCTCACAAACAAACAAAAATGTTGCAGTGGCTTAGCTCGGCTATGCCAGGATATACGTAGCGTTAGCAAAGGTTCAGCTGATTATTCTTAGCTTTCCTGGTGGTCTAGATTGTCTAGGATTAGCTTGATTGTCATGCTTACTGCTGCTCCAATGACACACACGCGGTATACGTATTTTTGGTTAGGAGGCGGCCACGCCGCTCCCGCAGTAAACGTGACAGCCGGACCATGTCAACAGAAAACAAAGCGCCCGTTTTATTCACACTCGTGAATATATATAGGAAACTAAAGGGGAGAGGGAAGGAGGATGAAGAGTGCGCACATGCGCACTTGCGAGCTTGGGCCGTGTCGTTCAATGGGTTACCGCATTTCTTCACCCTTAGTAGCGAAAACGCACGACCGGTCTCTTGGTTCGTGTGGAGCGACGTAGTACGTGTGGTTGCGATTCTGGGGTACTCTGGGAGGTAGCCGGCGCCGTTGTTTCTAGTCGTACCGGCCTTGGGGAACCCGGTGTCGATGGCCTCGACATGTCTTCGGCTGCTGGCGTTTCATCTGTGCTCCGCTTACGCACTTGATCCACGTGGCGGCGGACAAGCCCATCCTCAGTCTTTACCTCCAGGAGGCGAGTGCCACGCGTAGCCTCCACTGTGCCTGGGGACCACTTGTCGCCGGCGCCGTAATTTCGCACGTACACGTAGTCTCCCGGTGCGAAATTCCAGCCTGGGTCACTCGTAGCTTTGGCAGGATAGACTCTGGGAGGAAAAGACATCTCCATTCTTGTGCGCGGGCGGTATCCTAACAGGCTCTCGGCGGGAGAGGGACCCTCCTGGTGTGGTGCGTTCCGATAATTGCACAATAAACGTGCCAGTGATGTGAGGAGGCAAGTGCCTCCTATCTTCTTCAAGCCGTCTTTGATAGTGCGCACGGCTCGCTCTGCTAGTCCATTACTCTGGGGGTGATAATGACGTGTTCGAACATGCGCAATTCCATTGCGCTCAATGAACTGCTCGAACTCTCGTGCCGTGAATGGCGTCCCGTTCTCGGAAACCACCGTGCGCGGTATACGCGATGCGCAGCGCCTATAGGGGCGCCACTGAAAGCCGCGTAGCGGCGGCCGTTGGAACCGCTGATGGGTCGCGTAGCAGACGCCTCATTTCCCTGCAAGCATGCCGGAAGTGCGCGCGTGCGATTTGCCGCTTGTGCGCGTACCAGATAGTTATTTTTGCGGCGATAGTGTGCGCAAAGGAGCTGCACTATATAATAGTGGACATGTGTCCGATGTCACAGCTGTGCGGGACGACAATATCACCGCGCCAAGTGCTTGCCACAGACAAGCGTCCCTACGATGTGGAGCTCATCGCACCGGTTTCTTTATAACGTCCCGATCACTAGTACCTGCATGCGTTGACGTGTGCACCAACGTTTTTTCTCGACACAGTAGCTTCGTTTACGTGCCATGTGTTTCTATAGTAGGTTTTGAGGTATCGCTCTCGCACCGGCTCATGGATTTCACGGGTGCGGCCACGCGAAGGATCAGCGTTGGTAAAACTTTGAAACCAGCGCAATAAACTTGTGAAAATATATCTCGGCAGCTTGCGCTAGTGGCGCGAGACTGAGTCACTGCGGAGCTGGTGGTCACTTAGCTTGTCATAGCAGCTTGGCTGCGTGTTTGCTAGGTTTCTTGCAAGCTATTACCAAGTGTTGCAAAATGGCGCTCGATTCTACGTAATCGTCAAAGCCTTCAATGCGCACAGGTGCCATGTTTTACAGTCAATATGCATATAGTTGAGGCGAGCGCACAGCGAACATTCTGCACCGGTGATCGCATTCCAGTGCCATCAAAAGGTAGAATGCAGCCGATTTCGTGCAGCACACGTGTGATTCCACGGCGCTTTTGTAAAGCAGCCGTCACCTTCCCCACATTCTCTGGCACTGCGCTTCGCGCCATTCGTTTTTCAAGAGAGCCTAGGCATCGCGTCTTATCAGTACTAACAACCTCATGTGCATTGTAGCATCTACAATGCAGGCGAGGCGACCAAGTGTAAACGCAGTAGCGTCCGCTGAAGACGTAGCGACATAAATGGATAAATAAAAAGACGGTAATCGTTCTAACACCGCTGTTAACAAGAAAAAAAATTACAGCATATCCACGGAGTGAATGATGATGAGTTGGCGAAGCTCGGGATGTGCATCGTAGATCGTGCCGAGTTCCGGATTAATTTAGTTAACGCGCACGCTACGAATCCTCACGGTTCAACTATGCACAATGCACAAGTGAAATCTCCCACCGGCACTTCATTGCAAGTCAAGATCCAGTGTATATATATATATATATATATATATATATATATATATATATATATATATATATATATGGGTTTTGCCGGTGAACGCTTCTCCAACGCGAGCAGTCGGTATTTCTCAATCAAGAAACTCGCTAGGAGACGCTGCCTGCGCTAACGTTGTCTCTCGCGTTTGCCGGGGCAGTGTCGAGTTTGCCGGGGAGCACGTGGCTCCCGGCGCTCGCGGCGAGGGCGAGCGCCAGGTGCCACGCGCTCGCCCTCGGCGCGTGCGTGCGCTCCAGCAGGCACGCGCCGGTGGCTACCTACTACTAACTACTACTACTACTACTACTACTACATACATCGGGGACGCACGAAATGGCTGCTAATGGGGAATGAGAGACAGAAGAATTCGGCTTTTAGTTAGCGCGCACGCTGCGAATTTTTTATTGTTCAACAACGCACAGGAGAAATCTCCCACCGGCACCACCTTGGAGGTCAAAGCGTAAGACTGGTTACGCACTACTACGACTACGACAAGGGACGAACGGGTGCCGCTTTAAGGAGCTTCGCCCCTAAAAAGAAACAGCGGGCGCGAAAGAAAACGAAGTAGGATCGCGAGCGCATGGCACGTGATGTTCTGGGTTTTTCTCTTTAGAAAAAACGGCATCGGAGGGTCTCGCTGCTCGGCGTTCTCCAGGCGTATTGTCTTCCGTCGCACTTCGAAGCCTGCTTTATTACTCATCGAGGTCCTCGGACTTTACATTGCTGTAAACAAAGCGCGATTGCTTACTTTCTGCAGCCGCAATCCACCGCCGCCGTCGCTGTCGCTCATGAAATAGCACCAGAAACCTGTATAAGTGCGCTCTTAGCGATTTTTTGTGTGTGTTTGGGCAGCCGACAACGCAGCAGCTATTTTTCCACATCTCTGAAGCCCAACAGAGTCGAAAACACATCCATCCGTGCACTCGCGTACACGCTCGAGGAACACTGCTCGCCCGGACGCGCCGGACCCACCAACGCTTCCAAGCCGTGGCGGCAGATGGCGTCGTCGGCGCTTTGCGCATCGCCTATACCAAAACGGCTAAATATAGTCCTCAGGGCCTCGACTGTGCTATGCGAGTTGGCCTGCGACACGGGAAGCGCCTCAATCCACTTTGTGTGCGCGTCGACGACGATGAGTAACATTTTGCCTTTTATTGGTCCCGCATAGTCCACATGTAAACGCGACCACCTTTCGTGCGTCTCGGGCCAATTTACTGGTTCTTTTGCCTGAGGCATCGGCAACGCTTGCACACAGTTTTGGCATGTCGCCGCAACGCGCTCGATGTCTTGCTCTATGCCTGGCCACCAAAATAACGACCTGGCCTTCGCCTTCATGGTGGAAACTCCTTGGTGGGCTTCATGCAGTAACCTTAGCAACTTCCCGCGCGCTGCTGTCGGCACTACCAAGCGATGGCCCCAGTAAAGAAGTTCTTCACCAACAGACAGCTCATGCCGCTTTTTGTAAAAATCGGCGATTTCTTTAGTTTCCATGTCGAGTTTTTTCGGCCAACCTTCCCGGGTGTACTTGCGTACCTGGAACAGTACCTCATCCGCGACGGCGAGTGCCCGGAGTTCCTTCCAAGGCAGGGCCGGCTGATCCCACTGGTCCGGGGTCAGAACGACTTGAGCTTCTTCCTCCGGGTCCACTTCTTCCTGTAACGGTTGGGGTAGACGGCTCAGAGCATCAGCATTGCACATGAGTTTACCCGGTCGATGTTGCAACCGATAGCGGTAGGCACCAAGTATGATGGCCCAACGCTGAATGCGCGCAGCGGCCATAGCCGGCGTCTGACGATCCGCTCTTAGGAGACCCAACAACGGTTGATGATCGGTTAGAAGCGTGAACTGTCTGCCCAGCAGATAATCTCGGAATCGCGTGACGCCATAAACCAGAGCCAACGCCTCACGTTCAATCTGTGAATAATTCTTTTCTGCGGCAGTAAGCGTCCTGGATCGAAATCCAAGGGGCTGATACTGTCCTTCGATTCGGTGGAATAGTGCCGCTCCCTCGCCGTATGGTGACGCGTCGCACTCCAGAAACAGCTCTCGTGCGGGATCGAAGTGAGTTAGCACAGGCGCGGAACACAAAACGGCTTTTGCTTTTCGAAAGGCATCGTTTTCGCGCTCACCCCAAGACCATTTCGATTTCTTTTCCAGAAGAAGGTACAGGGGACTCAGGAGCGTGGACAGATTAGGCAAGAATTTATTGTAGAAAGTTAGCATGCCCAAAAAAGACCGCAACTCCGTGACATTGCGAGGAGTCGGTGCCAGCTTAATTGCTGCGATGTTCTTCTCTGATGGGTGCAACCCTGCCGCGTCAATTTTGTGTCCTAGATACGTAACTGACTCCTCGCCTATTCGGCAATTGTCCGAGCGGAGCTTCA
>JABSTT010004615.1:0-21713 GCA_013339685.2 Hyalomma asiaticum
AGGCGTAGGCGGATAGATCATAGACAGATTTATAGAAGTGACTGAACGTGGGACAGAAATGCTTGACATTTAAAATAGCATGCGGTTTTTCCTAATGCTAAATTAGAGCGTGGCTGTACGCGTATCCTTATGAGGCGTTATAACGAGCAAGAGAGTTTGCAAAGGTCATGTAAATCCTCGTAGCCGCACACATACCTCGCCGAGCAGCGCTGACAGAGCACCTGCAACACATGTGTCACTGAATTTTGAGAAAGAACAGACGAGCATTTGTTCTCAGCTTGCGAAATGTAGCATTCTCCACTCTAGCAGAAGGTTATTTCAATAAACAGCCGCGTACATTCACGGTAGGATGTAGAATGTAGGCCTTGCTTTGGGCCACACAGGCACTTGAAACGAAGAGCTAAAATCCGACTTTCTGCGCCTTAATCATCAAGATATAACCTACCGTTCTTCAGTCTAGGGAGGCTCAATAAAAGAAGACGTCCCCCTAGCTCGAGACACGCGAGCGAAAGCATTTTTTTTTTCTGTGTTCATGCAGTCACTCGGTTACGCCAACCGCCCAATGTTGACGCTACGCGCAGGAAGGGTCGTGCAAAACCTCTGCTTAAACAAAAGAGGAAACCCTGCGGGTACAGGTGGCGCTCCAGTTATTTCGACTACCTGGGGTTCCTTAACGTACACGTGGTCAACTCTCACGTCTATAACGACGGAGCGTCGTGCTCGGAACTGCACGAGAGACTTCTACAGTTGGAAACGGCCCAAATCCGAGCATGCGCATTGCCACTGACGCGCTTGCCTTGCAGTTTCCGTCCTCGTTTATATCCGCTACCGCGACAACTGCTTTGGCCGGCAGAAGCGCTCTCAGCCATATAGCGCCGCAAAAAAAAAAGTGCAATCACCCGGATCGGCGCATTTTATACTGCGTATTTATTCTCGGTTTGCGGTATCATATCATACCGGCAATGCGCCGCATAATGTATATTGCGCATCGCTCTGTGAATTTTTCTTAGCGCATTGCGTTTATTGCCGTGTGCTGTCATTTAATTTCGAAAACCTACTATTAACTGTAACTTGCCAACGACGCGTTGTCTGCGACTAAATGTAGTTTGGATTGCCCATACATACGACGATCAGTCGGTCCTTCGTCGGCTGTAGCCCCCTCTGGCCAACTACGGGGAGCATCAGCAAGCCGACCTTCCTTACAAAAATGCTTCGAGCACTCTATTCACAGTTGGAAGCGAAAAATTCGATACCGGCCGAAAGACAGCTTCCGAGCATCCTGACGCAAAAAAAGCACACAGAAAAGTTTATACCGTTCATAAGTGGGCGTAAATCTTTTGTTGGGACAATGTGACCACGAACGGATAATTAGAACGCAGCACAGCCTGCATGGGGCGCTGCCAACAATACGCTTCGTTTGTTTTCCTTTCTTCTTGTTTTTTTTTTGTTATTTCGCTAAACCTTTGACAGCGCTACGGACGGCCAAACCGGTTGTTGCATCCGCGGTGATAACCAAGGGTCGAGAATGCAAGGCAGGTGCATCAGTGGCGCTGCACATGCTCAAATGTGGCCCATTTCCAACTGTAGATGTCGCTCGCGTAATTCCGAGCACACCGCTCCGTCGTTATAGATATGAGAGTTGACCACTGTACATTGACAATACAAGTGATAGAACCACAGGTAAACAAATTGACGGCATCCCCAAACTCCCGGATTAATCTTCTTAACATTCTTTCATTCCCTTTTGTCCACTCCTCCAGGTGCTTAGCGGTGCTTCAAACTGGTGTACAGATGAGAAGGGTAGCTTGCTGGGCCCGTGTTGGTACAGATACATGGCAAAAAGTTCCAGCGGGCGAAGACGCGTGCACAAGAACAAGGAACGCGCAGGACTAAGGCTAAACTTACACCTGAAGTTTATTGCAAAAATTTTGTTCTAGTGGAAGTACACCGCACATGCGCAAGCACCAGACGGCGTAAAACAACAGATAACACACAAAACAAAAGACAAAAAAGGGAAATAATAAAGAAATTGACGGCAGATCCACGAGGTGAATGATGATGAGATTGGGCGAAGCTCCTGGAAGTAATCATCGGTTAAACCGTGAAATTTCTTACGTTAATTCGCCTGATAAAAATGACGTGAAACGATTGATTAAATGTTTTATCAAACTTTTATTGCTGGTTTCCGTTGTCCTTTCATTATGACCGCTTTGTGGTCGGTGAAATGTAAGCTAAGTGGTTCTTGCACTGGTTGCAGATGAAAGTTGGCAACTACAAACCTGTATCGCGATATGGTTTTGATTATAAAACCATTGCTTTACCTGGCGTCTTTCGTTAAGCAGCTGGCGTCTTTTCGTTTTGCTTTAGAAACATCTGGCGTCTTTCGTTAAGCAGCTGGCGTCTTTTCGTTTTGCTTTAGAAACATCTGGCGTCTTTTCGTTTTGCTTTTAGAAAACATCTGGCGTCTTTCGTTGGTTTATTTCATCAATCAACGGCGTTTTGAACAAAATTGTTATTGTTTAATCACGCACAGGAGAAATCTCACCAGGCACTACCTTGGAGGTAAACAATGGCTGCTACTGGGAATGAGAGACACCAGAAGTCGGCTTTTAACACTTCTACTTCTACTAACGTTTCCTACTGGAACATGCCAATGGCTGCTAATGGGGAATGAGAGACAGAAGAATTCGGCTTTTAGTTAACGCGCACGCTGTGAATTTTTTAATTGTTCAACAACGCACAGGAGAAATCTCCCACCGGCACCACCTTGGAGGTAAAAGCGTAAGACTGGTTACGCACTACGACTACGACTACGACGAGGGACGAACGGGTGCCGCTTTAAGGAGCTTCGCCCCTAAAATCGAAAAAGTGTGCCACTACCTTGGTTTAATATGTTATGACACGTGGTCTGCATAGGAGCCTTAGTAGTTTGTCAGCAATTATCTCTTTATCATTGAGATGTACCGAAGGTTCGCTAACACATAAATCTACCCCTTCCTGATATGGAGAGGTTCGCTTATCTCCCTTTCCATTTTGCCGACTACTCCTCCCCCCCCTATCGATACACCCGGGGAGTCCGCTTCGCAACCGCGCATTTTGCAATGCAAAGGTAATTTCCCCCCAGTACTTGTTGGGAGCAGATTGCGATGCTCACCCATGGATTCATTAATGCACAATAATCCCTCGGCACTTAGAGCTCCGGAAAAAAATTCACAGCATGTCCACAGAGTGAATGATGATGAGTGGGCGAAGCTCCGGAGGTTCATCGTAGATCGTGACGAGTTCCGGAATAATTTAGTTAACGCGCACGCTACGGATCCTTATGGTTCAACAATGCACAAGTGAAATCTCCCACCGGCACTTCATTGCAAGATCCAGTGCCTATATATATATATATATATATATATATATATATATATATATATATATATAGATGTTTGTGTGTGTGTGTGTGGCCGGTGAACGGTTTTCCAGCGCGAGCGCTCGGTATTAGGGGCGAAGCTCCTCTTAGCCTAACCTTGTCACGCGTCAGGCGTAACCCGCGTGCTTCCCGGCGCGTGCCTCTTTCTCTCCCGGCGCGTGCCTCTGCTCTCTTGTGCGAGAGAGAGAGAGACAGAGAGAGCGAAAGGCGCGCGTTGGCTATGGAAACGCTCTTTCTTAGAGGAACGCTACCAGCCCGCAAAGAAGGAGAACGCGCCCTCACGCGCGAGAGACAACGTTGGCGCAAGCAGCGGCTCCTAGCGAGTTTCTTGATTGAGAAATACCGACTGCTCGCGTTGGAGAAGCGTTCACCGGCAACCCATATATATGTGTATATATATATATATATATATATAGGCACTGGACCTTGACTTGCAATGAAGTGGCGGTGAGAGATTTCACTTGTGCATAGTTGAACCATGAGGATTCGTAGCGTGTGCGTTAAATTAATCCGGAACTCGGCGCGATCTACGATGAACCTCCCGAGCTTCGCCCACTCATCATCATTCACTCCGTGGATATGCTTTAATTTTTTTTTCAATCAAGAAACTCGCTAGAAAACGCTGCCTGCGTCAAGCTTGTCTCTCGCGGGTGAGGGCGCGTTCTCCTTCTTTGCGAGCTGGTAGCGCGTTCATCGAAGAAAGAGCGTTTCCATAGTCAACGCGCGCCTTTCGCTCTCTCTGTCTCTCTCTCTCTCACAAGACAGCAGATGGAAGAGTGAGAGAGCTCGCGCGCCGGGAGGCACGCGCCGAGGGCGCGCCTCCCACACGCGCCCTCCTAGTAGCGCGTTCCTAGTAGGTAACGCGCTACTACAACGGACGGACAGACACAAACCTTAAGGAGCTTCGCCCCTAAAAGCATCGCCATACTGGTTGGTATGCGGCAGCAGTTCAGCGCAGGCACATGAGAAGCGTTCCGCGTCACAGTACTTTCATGCAGAACTGTGATCCATGGCAACATCACTTGTCTTAAGTCTGAGGCTTCATTGCGCTAGCAGACAGAAACTTCTCAAGGGTGCTTCGAGTTTGGAGGCGAACACAAGACGTGCTTTTATTTATTTATTTACAGGGTTTCTGCTGGCTTCAAAATGAAGCCATAAGCAGGAGTGGCTAACATATAAATATAGCACACTGAACATTTTCACAGTATATTACGCACAAGAAAAATGCCGCGAACACACAGTTTCGGATATACAGTGCATGGCATGCAATTGCACATAGCATAATACCTATATAAATGCGTACTAACAACACATATGTGCTAACGACGTATGAAAGCAAGTAATGAAAAAAAGAAATCGTACCAACGTCACAAAACAAAGAGTATAAATGTGGTATAGATAGACATGCTATAGGCTCTTTAGCTCCGCTAAGAATGACGCCACTGTCGCCTCCTCCACAACCCGACCAGGGAGGCGATTCCACTCGCGTACAGTTCGAGTGAAAAAAGAGCCCATGTACGAGTTGGTTCTGCAAGAAAATTCCTGTAATTTTTTGGAATGATCCGCCCGCGTGGGTCGTCGCACTACTTTTTCAATATACGAACTTGAATCAATGCCAAGCTTATCCTGATAGAGCAGGTACATATATTTTAATCTTTCGCGATATCGCCGCAGATGTAAGGCTTCCAAGTTCGCTGTCTGAAGCAAATTACTGACTGACGTAAGGCGATTGTACGAGTGAAAGATAAATCGAACAGATTTTCTTTGTAGGTTTTCTAGTGTATCAATATTTTTCTTTGTATATGGGTCCCAGACCACGCAGGCATATTCCAAAAGGGGACGAATGTAGGTTTTATATGCTAATATTTTTATTTCTTGCGTTGACTGTCGTAACGATCTCTTAAGATATCCAAGCTTTTTCATGGCTTTCTTTTCTATAAAAGTGACATGTTCATTCCACCGGAGGTCTGAAGTAATTATTAAACCTAAGTATTTATAACGATTTACAGAACTAAGACAGCGACCATTTATTGAATACTGCGGAAACTTGAGGGCCTGCCGCAGATGTAGGGGTGAGACTGATGCCCAGATATTGGCAAGGTCCCACTGTTTATTCGAAGAATTTGTTTCAGGCTTTGACAGCACTTCTATGGCCATAGAGGTGTTATATTTGGACCATTTGTCGCCTGCACCGTGTGATAGGCTGTTTGAAGCGGTGTGAAATTCTGCAGTGGCGTTTTCAAAGGCGTTTCCAAGTACCGAAGGTGACTTCAAGTGCCTTCTCAGGTGCTGAAATGCTTGGACTTCTGGTGTTTCCCAGTTCTTCGTCGCCTTAGTCATCGTGAGCTGAAGATAACCCTCGACCAGATTATATTGCTTCGCCTTTCTCTTAGGACTCGTGGAACCCATGGGCAGGTCATTTCTTCCGCGTTGCTCTTCAAGCTATCTTTTAGTTTGCACATAAGCTGGCATCATTCTGCAACATTTTTCACTCTCACCGAATAATAATAATAATAATAATAATAATAATAATAATAATAATAATAATAATAATAATAATAATAATTTACCGACTGACACTTATAATTCTGCCATTTAGTCCTGCGGAGGCTCTATTGAGGACATTCACGTAGGCACATGTTTATTTCATGGTGGCATTTACATACTCGGAAAGCTTAGTTTCTCGAAATTTCTTAACTTGAGCCCAGAGGAAGATGGAGGCTTAAATTGGTGAACAGATCAGAAAAAAAGATGTATAACAGGAAATGTCGCTGGAGCGAACGTTCAGACAAGTGCTCATGAAACAGACAAGTCTAGACAAGCCGTGAAGAGTTTACAGTCCTGATGAAACGTTGGCTTCAGGGACATTCCCTCTTCTGCATGGTTTTAACAATCTGTTCATCGACTTGACATTTTTGAGAAAACCGGATGCTTTGCTCAGGCTTCGCAGCCTGTCACACTTAGCATTACCATTGACTTTGCCAGCATTGCTGAAGTGTAGCCTATTCAGGGTTTAGGGATGCCACTACGAAATAACTCACATGGTGGGATATTCACTGCGTCCTCAAAACAGGGACACAGCAGATAGCACACCCCAGCAGAATCGTCCCATATACAGAAGAAGTTATGCTTGCAGGTGAACAATCGTGAAATGCTTTGCAATTCCCTTTCTCAGGTCAAGCCAGCCCCAGGCGGGGCGGTTTTATTACGCGCACCATACTCTTCGTCCTCGGCTAAAGCCTCTTAGTATCCAGGCTTTCCACCACACGTGAGCACTTTCCTCCTCAATGAACCTCGAATTTCTCCCCTCCAGAGGCCGCTGAAATGCACACGGCACACTGAACCCGCCAGTTGCTCGTTGCAGCCGCATTGTATCAACTGCGCGCGCACATTTGTTGACCCCATCCCTTTAAACACTATAGGGCAATTTATTCCTGTGAAACTGTAATGATGACAGTATGAATCTTAGGCGTCACAACGAAATTATTAAGCGCTCTCAACATTGTTCTTACCAAACAGTGACGGAGCGGTTGCGTTTCCGTCGCCACGTAGGCTCTCCATATAATACGCGATGGCTTGGTGAGCGCACACAATAGGGAGTAATAGTTAAGCGGCTCAGCGGGCCCTAGTGCCCGGCGAAGGAGCGGACGGCACAGCCCAGCTAATGACAAAGGACGAGTAATAGCTGAACAACGCTCCCCTTGGTGTCAGCAGAACGTATTGCCGCGCGACGTGTTGAACAATGTTGGGGTTACTGTCGATCGAGCATAGGTTTTGCCTGCCGAATAAAATTGAAGTCGCTGCGAGAAGGATACCACCAAGGTCATTTTTTCATTAGGTCACAGGTGTTATGTGGAAACACGCTACATGACATAACGACATTCCGCCGCCGCTTGTGTTGGCGGCTGCCATCTTGCAAAACGATCGCACGCTGGCCCGCTGCATACGCTCCGCTGAAGAGACGAAATAAGCCGGATGGCGCCTCCCTCCGTAGTGGGCTCGCTGGCTATCCTAGCGTGCCGCGCGTGCGCAGTTGGCGTCTCCGCTCGTTAGCTGGGCCCGCAGAGCCGTTTAGCTATTACCCACTATTGTCAGCCACGCTGAAGATACAAGGGCAAAATTTTTAGCACGAAAGTGTTTTATGCCGGGGTCCAGCTTACCCCATACGTCACCACTATAGCGGATGATATGCAATTATATAAAAATGTAAAAACAAAAAAGAAAGACACCCAGAAAACCTTCTGTTCAAGCGCTAGGAGTCGAACTCACAGCCCATCGCTCCATGACGAGAGGTGGCCGCTGCTCTCTCAATGCGCTAGCGCCGCACATGTTTGGAGCTGTACGAACGCGCCTTATATTTGTTCTTGGACGCTCTCGTCCGGATCAACGAGTGCCCAGCACATTGCCTGGAACACACGCGACCTATATGACCGGACAATCCAAAGCGGCCTGGGGGGACAAAAACAGCATTTCTTTCTTTAGTGAGCAGTTTGACACGCGACTAAGACCACCTCTATCTTTAATTTCTGTTGCTTCAATTATCTCTCAATTTTGATGCTGTTGTGTTTTCCCAGACTAATATGTATTTATAGAAGTGATAGCTGAAGAGTGAACAATATAGCGTTCCTTTAATGCTAATAGATAACGTGGGGTGGTTCCGCCTTAATTATCCGGTGGCGATACAAAACGGGCATGACAGAGCGTCCGCCCTTTCGTTAACCTAAGGCCCTGCGTGGCCCGCACACGAAATGAACCCATCCCTCTAATTCTTTGGCCGTACCAATTCTAGCTACGGCGATCCTTGTCCACCAAGAAAAAAATTACAGCATATCCACGGAGTGAAAGATGATGAGTGGGCGAAGCTCGGGAGGTTCATCGTAGATCGTGCCGAGTTCCGGATTAATTTAGTTAACGCGCGCGCTACGAATCCTTATGGTTCAACTATGCGCAAGTGAAATCTCCCACCAGCACTTCATTGCAAGTCAAGATCCAGTGCCTATATATATATGGGTGGTCGGTGAACGGTTCTCCAACGCGAGCAGTTGGTATTTCTCAATCAAGAAACTCGCTAGGAGACGCTACCTGCGCCAACGTTGTCTCTCGCGGGTGAGAGCGCGTTCTCCTTCTTTGCCTGCTGGTAGAGCGTTCATCTAAGAAAGAGCGTTTCCACAGTCAACGAGCGCATTTCGCTCTCTCTCTCTGTCTTCTCTCTCTCTCACAAGACAGCAGATGGAAGAGTGAGAGAGAGAGGCACGCGCCGGGAGAGAGAGAGGCACGCGCCGAGGGCGAGCGCGTGCCTCCCGGCACGCCGGTTACGCCTGACGCCTGACGCAGGACAAGGTTAGACTAAGAGGAGCTTCGCCCCTAAAACGCGGGCGGTCGCATTTTCGATGGAGGCGAAAATGCCAGAGGCCCTTGTACTGTGCGTTGTCACTGCTCGTGAAAGAACCCCCGGTGGTCTAAATTTCCGGAGCCCACCACTACGGCCTTTCTCACCTCTATATCTCACTCCCTTTCCCCCACCCCCACGGATGCTTAGCCGTGCTCTCTACATGGGCTGCAGAAATTAGCGTCCTTTCCTAACTGAACCACAATCATCATTGTCCACCAGGACCCGCCACAGTGGTCAAGTGGTTATGGCACTCGGCTGCTGATCCGAAGGTTGCGGGATCGAATCCCGGCCGCGGCGGCTGCATTTCGATGGAGGCGAAATGTTGACGCCCGTGTGCTGTGCGATGTCTGCACGTTAAAGAACCCCAGGTGATCCAAATATCCGGAGACCTCCACTACGCCGTCTCTCATTATCACAGGTGGTTTTGGGACGTTAAACCTCACAAATCACCAATCAATCCTTGTCCACCAGCGCTTTACGCAGCCAAATTACGGGGCGCCTCATAAGTCTCTCAGTGGGGAAGATGCCACTGATCTTCGAAAACTTCAGACAGACGTTCTCCAGATCAATTTAAATACAAGCAATATATCCGGCGCTATACCCGGCCCTGATTTCGCGGGGCGGCGGTAGGCCGACACTGTACCACATCTCGTGGGGGTGGGCGAACATACCAAGGGATTTAGCTTATTATATCGGCAGCACTTTATTACCTAGTACGGAGCAGAGGAGGCACAACTCGCCAGCTCGGTCACATGGATGCAACTAGCGCCCCTGGATCAAATACGCCGGGCAGCCAAAGCCAGTGGAGTCCTGGACACAGGCCCCAGCCATAGAAGCTCCAAGTTCACCCTTCCTCTTTCCTTCTAATAAAGTTACTTCTCTCTCTCTCTTTTTCTCTATGGTGGGGTTGCTTAGATTTGTGAATAAATTTTTCCCATGTGCATTGCAGGGCATATTTTCTCAATATATTGCGCCGAGAATCCTGTTAGATTTTAGAATTTCAATTTCAAATGGTCCGAGAGTTATATATTCATTGATTTATGCGGTTTAACATCCCAAAACAAGCTCTGAGTATGAGAGACGCCGTAGTGGAGGTCTCCGGAAATTTCGTCCACCTGGGGTTCTTTAACGTGCACTGACATCACACAGCACACGGGCATCAACATTTCGCCTACATGGAAATGCAGCCGCCGCGGCCGGGATTCGATCCCGCGACCCTTGGATCAGCAGCCGAGTACCATAGCCACTAGACCACAGGCTGGTAATCTTGCACACATAGGTGCCAAATCCATCCGTCCAAATCCATCCTAGTCCCTTAATCCACCGTATCCCAGGAAGATTGTGGTTTCGACTGCACTCACGGTCTTGAGATGGAGGCTTTGTAGGTTAACTATTTAACTCGAGCTTAAATGAAACATGCCTGATCATGTTCAGGCTAATTATGCCACACCCACTTAATATAAGGATTATGACAGCGGGTCTAATCATCCCAGTACTAAGCCAAGCCTGTTGAGTCCAGGCTTATTAGGGTAAGCCTGTGCTCAAATAATATAAATATGCGATGCTTAATCGATTTCATTTCACGCTAATGCATATTACACACTAATATACAGTCCATATTCATATACCCCAATCCACTTTATTCTAACAGAATCCACCCTAATCTCTCCTATCTTTTGTAATAATCTCTAATATGTCATAGTTACCCTTTATATGCCATAGTTACCCTTTTATCCATTATATGACCCAAGCTCCAATACGCATCCATTGTCTGGGACCCTCATACGAAAAAGAATGTCGAAGCATTGGAGATGATCCAACGAAAATCAGTTAGATTTATTTATTCTAAATACCGCCAAACAGACTCTCCGACTCAACTGATGAATCTTTATGGCATAAAATCATTGCAATTGCGAAGAAAAATTGACAGAAAAATTCCTCTTTCAATTGAAGAATCGTCATTTGCTACTTCCCCCTGAGCCCTACGTGACACCACTGGCGTCATGAACTACAAGGTATCGACATGCAGAATCACTAACCCCATACAGCACCAAAACTAACCTATTCAAATTCTCATTTTTCCCGCGCACAATTAACGAGTGGAACTCGCTGCCAATATCAACAGTGCAAAGTTTAAAAATATTTGAAAGCCTTTAGGATTGATGTTATGTTATTTTACTTATGTTCCTTTTTTATGTGATATTCAAAGTGTTATTATTTTCGTATTTTCTTTTGTTCTCAGTGCACTGAATGTAAATGTGTCTATGTATTACCCTTCTGAGTATACTTTTGCCCCTCCTGCTTGGGCCCCAGTCGGGCCTGCAGTATCTTGTAAATAAATAAATAAAATAATTCATTTTAGTCTGTCTTAATCCACCCTAATGCACTTTAATCAGCCCTAAGCCGTCCAAATTTTCAATTCAATTCAATTAAGTTTATTCCGACATCACAGGAGACATTACAAAAGTCACAACAGTGATGTGGGGCGAAAGCAAAAAGCCATGAAGGCTTGACGAAGGCTTTCGCACCATTTGACAACATAACAACAGCAGCATGATATCATCAGTCGTTATACAATAACAAAAACATGTACTTCAGGGTCATGCCGATTTGCATTTTATTAACACGTAGAAAAACATTTAAAGAAAGGAACAGTATAAATGGTTTATTGTAAGAAGCTGTTTAATGTTAGTGGCAGTAGCTCATCATTTGGCGACCATAGTTAGTACGTGTGTAAGGAACTTTCCAGTCATCAGTGGCTCGCGTGCTATAAGGGCACGTATAGGGTGTCAAACGCGCTAAATCAGCAAGAAAAGAGTCGTGGTTCTTTCGGGAAGTACGATATCGCTTCAATATAATTGCATTGTACATGTCAGGCAGTGGTTGTAAATTAAGGGCTTCGAAAATGGGTTTAGAATGTTCACCGCGAGGAACACCTGTAATTATGCGCACTGCTTTTTTCTGTAATCTATATATTCGGCCTAAGTTCTTCTCCGACGTGGTGCCCCATACTAGATAGCAATAGCTTAATGTAGATAAAAATAAGGAATTATATAGTAAGAGTTTAATTTTTTGTGGCAGGAGGAAAAGTAAACGCGATAAGATACCTACAGTACGAGGAAGTTTGGTATGGACAAGCTCAGCCTGATCGTTCCATAGCATGTTTTCGTGGAAAATTACTCCCAGAGTTTTCACTACAGGTTCAATTTTATTAGATTCTGAACCAATCATTAATGATAAATCGTAGTTTACGGGATTATTTATTGGACGAGAGCACAGATTTTGTTTTTGAAGTGTATATAATTAGCGAATTCCTTATTTATTTATTTATTTAACATACCTTACAGGCTCTCGTTAGAGCATAGGGTAAGGGGGGCTTACAGAAAAAAAGAAAGAAAAATGAGAACGTATACAGTTCAAATATACAAATAAATATAACAGCGACACTAATAACAGTAATAGAACATTGATTACAAGGAAAATACAGTCACCAAGTATATGCACATCCATACAAATGTCTATGAAATGATGCTAGATGTAGTGAGAGAGTAGTTTCTCGCGGAACGCGTTGTTGTTAGTGACTGAAACTATCACGTCGGGAAGATCATTCCACAGTGAGATTGCCTGTGGCAAAGCAGATAAGTTGAACGCGCGTGTTCTGCCAAAAATACGCTTAAAGCTGCGCTGATTTCGCATGCGTGCAGACATGCGATCCGGTGTGTGTAGAGGGAAAGCGCATGGATTTCTGCTATTAATGTACTTGTGAAACAACACAAGGAGGGCTATCTTGCGGCGGATATCCAATGGTTGTAAACCGATCTCGCGTTTAATTTGTGATACACTGCTGTGACATTGGTAGTTCTGAGTGATGAAGCGGGCGGCTCTGTTTTGAATGGCTTTGATCATCTGTATTAAATAGTGTTGATAAGGTGACCAAACTGGTGAGGCATATTCTAACTGTGGACGTACGAATGTTAAATAGGCTATTTTGCGGACGCTCGATGTGGAGTAATGGAGATTTCGACGTAAATAACCTAGTGTTTTGGATGCCTTGGAACAAATGGAAGTTATGTGGGAAGACCATGAAAGTTTAGAGTCAATAATAACCCCTAGATATTTGTATGATGTGGTTCGAGATACTTCGCTATTTTTAATTTTGTATGAAAAAGTGGAAATCGAGGTTTTTCGGGAAACCGACATTATTTTACATTTTGAAGTGTTCAAGCTCATTAACCACTTATTACACCAACTGCAAACGAGGTCTAGGTCACCTTGAAGGGCCTCATGATCAGAGGGAGATGTTATGGTTCGATAAATGACACAGTCGTCTGCGAACAGGCGTATACGGGATGAAATGTTAGTCGGCAGATCGTTGATGAAGATTAAAAAGAGTAGAGGGCCAAGGACGCTACCCTGCGGCACTCCTGAAGTGACTTCTGCGATATCTGAATGAGAATCATTTGCAAATGTGAGCTGTTCACGAAATGAAAGAAAATTTCGGAGCCATGATAGCGTTAAGGAGTCCAATTTAAGAGAAGACAGTTTGGAAATCAGACAATGGGCGACACGGTCAAAGGCCTTCGAAAAATCGAGGAAAGCGCAATCTGTCTGTGTGTTCATGTCCAAGTTAGTCTGTAGATCTGTCGTGAATTCAAGTAGTTGTGTATCGCAAGAGAAACCTTTCCTAAAGCCATGTTGGGTGGAACTAAAAAAATCGTTAGATTCAAGATGACTGTAAATGTGAGAAGCAATGATATGTTCAAGTAATTTACAGCTGATAGAGGTTAACGAGATGGGACGATAATTTTCAACCTAATCTTTACATCCTGCTTTAAATATGGGAATAACTTTTGCGACTTTCCAGTCCCTAGGAAGCTGACCGGTACACAAAGACTGTCTGAAAATGTGAAATAATATTTGAGAGGACGTGGGAATTGTATTTTTTAGTATCTTCGAATTGATATTATCTAGACCACTAGAAGTAGAAACTTTGAGGTTGTTGATTAGTTTAGTGATGCCCTCAATGTTAATATGAAAGCCATGAAAGGGTAATCAAGTACCGGAAACTCAGGAATGCTAGAATGATCTTCCCGTGTGAAAACAGAAGAAAAAAATGTGTTAAATGCACTTGCACACTGGTCTCTTGGGAGAGGTAATTGATTTTTGCCTTTCAAAGTAATATCTGTCACAGCAGAAGCTGGTGATAATTGTTGCCAAAATTTTCTCGGATTGCATTTTAATAATGAAGGTAGGTCATGTTTAAAATACTTGTCTTTAGCAGTGAATAACGCAGAAGTATAACTTTTAAGACATTCCTTATATGAATTCCAAGCAGAGGCACTACAAGCGTGCATCGCGGTCCTATACAGCCTTTTTTTTTCGATTCCTCAAAGTTCGCAAATATTTTTTAAACCATGGGTTTCTCTTATCATTAGATATGGCAATTTCAGGGACGTATTTGTCGACTAATAAAGTAATCTCATCTCTAAACAATGACCAATTTTCATCGACGGTACGACTTGGCAATGAGGGCAAGAATGTGCTGTGATAGAATTCTTCCAAGTCAGAATTCATACAACTATAATTGGCCTTACTGTAGTCTCTAATCACTTTTTTAGTTTTACCCGCAACTTTGAGAGGAATGTTTATGGATAATTGAACGAGCTTATGGTCACTAAACCCTTCAAGGCAAGAGATTTCACCTACATTATCAGGATCTGAGGTAAGTAATAAATCCAAAATATTATTGCCCCGTGTTGGCTGGTTGATTATTTGAGCGAAATTAAAATCAAGGGCAAAATTCATAAAGTCAAGAGACATTTTTGAGGTGGATGAACAATTGGTCCAGTCAATTTGTGGTAAATTGAAGTCACCAAACAGATAGACATTATTAGTGCGGCATTTCTCAATAGCTAATGTGGTGCTGCTGCGAAGGTGATCTATAAATGATGGTTCAGAATCGGGAGGACGGTAACATACGCCTACTAGTATTTTAGTGGCACAAATCGTGCACGCGACCCAGACAATTTCTAAGTTTGAGTTTGTATCGATGACAAAAGTAGGTATCGATTTTTTTATAGCAATAAGGACACCTCCCCCACGTTTGCTTTGACGATCACGCCGGAAGATGTTATAATCGGCATTCCCGTGAAGAATTTCACTGTCATCAACATCCTGAGTAAGCCATGTTTCAGTGAGCAGGAGGACATCAGTTAGGCTATCTTCTAAGAATGAACAAATGAGATCACGCTTGCGCAGTAAACTGCGAATGTTAGTAAAGGAAACACATACAGCCGGTGCAGATTTACTTCGAATTTCTCTAGAGACATGCGCACGCCTATGCCTCAGCTATCTAGCAGACAGCTTGACTGCGTGAGTAGCACTATCATATATGTACAGTGGCGGTCAAAATTTTGCGGACGACGGGAGCGCGTAGCGGATAGCACAGCGGCGCCTACTGACGGCTGCCTGCGAAGCTCGAGAGCGCGCACTGCGCACGCGCGCCCTTTTTTACCTGCCAGCCAGCTCGCTCGCTCCCTTGAACAGCTCGCGGACCGGAACGCCAGAATAAGCGCAAGGTGTCACTTCTGCTGTCGCCGCGGGAACACCGAGCGGTGATATCGCGCCGAAAACACGTAATTTGTTCTGGCAATGCTCGCTGCGCCCCGCATTGTATACGCCTTAGTCCCAGAGGCTCCGCGGCGATGGAAACATGCATACGGCGTCAGATTTTCGGAAGTCGACTTTTGTGATAGGGTTACTCAACACCGATGCATTTTGCGCTCTATTGCGGTAATCCAATGCACATATTAATACTCCTGATACATGTTATGGGCTCGTACACATCCAGATATCGAGCTGCTGTAGAAAAGACGCAGAGAAGTGAACGGAAACAGGCGTGGTTTATGTTTTCTCGGGAACCGAAAGAAATCCCGCAAGATTAAAGATGCGTCACCAATTTCAAGACTCGCTTACATTTCCAAAGATGACCATCACATTCTCCACATGGAGTAGCTGAAGACGAAGTGGCATTAAATTGTGAATGTCTCCCTTGTTCAAGCATCTGTGTGGTTTTCGCTCGCTTTGTTTAAAAGGTACTGCGGCTAATTTCAGGAAAGCACAAGTGAACTGAAAATGTTTAACTGGTTTGTTATTTCCTAGCGAAGTACCGTATTGACTTGATTGTAACGCGACCACGATTGTAACGCGACGGGCGACCTTTCATTGCGTCCAGGAAGAAAAAATATTGAATTTCTTCCTTTGATTGTAACGCGAGGGTCGACTTTAGGAACGAAAATCCGAAAAAAAGACCTCGCGTTACATTCTAGCAAATACGGTATTCAGTTTAAAATGAACACTGCAAAGCGGGCACTCGATAGATGCCTGCCTGCTTCCAGCACATCCGCAGTCCGCTCACGTCATATGTTTTCTAATTCATCGCTTCTTCTCGTCGCGATATCACCAATATCACCGCTCGGTGTTTCCGCGGTGATAGCAGAAGTGACACCTTGCGCTTATTCTGGCGTTCCGGTGCGCGAGCTGTTGAAGGGAGCGAACCAGCTGGCTGGCAGGTAAAAAAGGGCGCGCGTGCGCAGTGCGCGCTCTCGAGCTTCGCAGGCAGCCGTCAGTAGGCGCCGCTGTGCTATCCGCCACGCGCTCCCGTGGTCCGCAAAATTTTGACCGCCACTGTACGTTTTATCGCCCATGCGCAGACGATCAACGACGAGCTTGTAGGGCTTGTTTTCATTTTTGGCAAATTCGATTCGCTTTCTTCTGGCCTGTAGCGTGCGTAAAGAGAAATCTTCACGTACTGAAAATGTCGATCCCTTTAGTTTATAAGCTGAAGCAAGAACGCTCTGCTTATCTTTGAAAAAAGCAAATTTTGCTATTATAGGCCGGTGTTTGCCAACAGCAAAGCGACCAAGTCTGTGAACTCGTTCAAATTGCGCGGCACTTGTATTCTTCTGTAGTTTCTCCGAGCAAAATTTAATCACCTTCTGCTCAGATGCATTCCAGTCCTCGTTTTCATCATCTTCTATTCCAAAAAATAGCAAGTTACAGCGCCTGAGTCTGTTTTCCGTGTCATCACATCTGGATGTGATTTCCACGAGTTTCTTAGAGATGGAGGACATAGCGGAACTCGAAGTGGCATCTGTGGTATATGAGGAGTGTAGACTGCCTTCCAGCTTCGACACCCGCTCTGAAAGAAGCTTTACCTCAGCGTTCGTGTTTATATGGCCTTGTTTTATGCCCCTGACCTCCTCAAGTAAAGCAGTTTGAGTAGCTTCAATTCGATGCACTGTATCGAGTACCGCACTATCCGATTTGGGCTCAAATGTAGGAGAACCGGTATTACCTTCGAGTACTGACACTCTATCCGATATGCTTCTCAAATCAGCTTCTATGCGCTGCACAGTCGACAAAACACTACTCAACATATTTTCCATTTTGGCTCCAGGCCCGGGATTTAACTCGACGTCACCCGACAACACAAGGAACAACCCTAAGTACGCTGAGTGCACATTTGACAGGCAAGATAACACTCGTTTCATAGCACTGCAAAGTTCAGGTGGGCACGACAACGCAACAAGACAGTAGTCATTGCTTTTGCAACATGAAGCATTTGCGAAATATCTAACCTGGAAAAGCAGCATATTTAAGTGCGCCGTTTTCGCTGCGGTGCCGTGCCCAAGGAAGGTTGGTCTCGGTGGGCGTATATATGTGTTCGCTGCGGTGCACATCCCAATGGACGCGTCACTGTACGACCAGGGTTGCTTGGCGAGGCTCGTGATGTCGAATGAACTTGGCTGCACGGGTAGATCCGATGCTGCAGGCGCCAGTAGATCCATTCGGCTATTAATCCAAGCATTTGAAGTCGAAGCCAAGTTGAAGCAGGGCAGGACACAGGAGAGCATCGCCTGGAAAAGCAGCATATTTAAGTGCGCCGTTTTCGCTGCGGTGCCGTGCCCCTCAAATGTTCAGCAGTTTCAAGGCATTATTTGCTTTATCAACTAGTTTATGCAAATCGTAGTCCTTAAAGAATAAGCCGGTATCATCTGCATAAATAATAAATGTTGCATGTTATCGATGTTTGCCAAGTCGTTCACATACAGATTAAAAAGCAGGGGACCCAGAATACTTCCTTGGGGCATGCCATGTGACAACTTTTTAAAACTAGATGCGTAGCCATTAATATCTAGTTTTTGCTGTCGGTATTTCAAATAGGATTTTATGACATCTATAAAGTTCCCCCGAAAACCATAGTGTTCTAGCTTTTTCATTAATGTAATGTGGTTGATTCTGTCAAATGCTTTCGAGAAATCTACAAAAATTCCGAGTGTATATATTTCCTTTTCAAATGCGTCGAGTATAATTTCTTTTTGTTTAGTAGAGCAGTTTCCGTTGAGCGCTGCTTTGTGAAACCAAATTGAAAAGGCGTCATAATGTGGTGCTTGGTTAAGTCTGACACTATTCGTTTATGTAACAACTTTTCAATTACTTTAGAAAATACATGTAAAATAGAAATTGGTCTGTAATTGGTCATGCTATTTTTGACACCGCCTTGGAAAATAATAGAAACTTCGGCTATCTGAAGACATCTAGGAAACGTGCCCAATGAGAAGATTAAGTTAATGATGTACTCTAAAACAGGAGATATGACATGAATAACATGTTGGAGTGGGCGGATTTTCAGGCCGTCTACATCACAACACCTGCTATTCTTCAGTGGCATGAAATCAGCCGTGACCTCCTGTGTAGTCACTGGGAACACAAATGCGCTTTCGCCTACTCGCGTACCCATGAATCGCGCAAAATTATTGTCGTGCGAGCTCTCTCCAATAGAAGTAAAGTATTCATTGAAGGCTTCAGCAAGGACATCACCAGTGAGAACATGGTTGTATGCAGTAAGTTTAGTCAGGTATGTGCGATCCTCCGAGTGTGGGTGAAGCAACATGTTTAACTTTTTCCGGATGGCTTCGGATGTTTTGGTTTTTTCAGGGATGAAAAGGTTGCTAAAATATTCAAGTTTGCTTTTCGTTAATAAAGAGTTTGTAGTATTTCTATGTTTCCTAAATGTCTCAAATTCTTCTTTGTCTCTAGATTTTAGAAATTGCTGGTCAAGTGCATTTTTTACTTTTATAGCTTGAAGACACTCCGAAGTAATCCAAGGCTTTCTTGCCTTGCGCGGTCTGCATTTTGTTTTGAGCGGAAAGCACTTGTTGTAGGCTTCACTAAAACTTTCGATGAAAACGTTATACGCTGCGTCAGCGCCAGTTTCATGGAAAACAGAGTCCCATTTTATCTGGGATATATATGTAGCGAACATATCAAGTGTGCTAGGACATATGTACCTGAATGGTGCAGGCAGTGGCTGTGCATCCTTAAGTTGAAGTTTCTTGTGACTTACAATTGAATAAACAGGTAAGCGGTCGCTAATATGTGTCTTAAGGACACCCGAGCAAATAGGTGTACTTGTGCTATTTGTTATAATGACATCGATAAGCGTGCAGGATCCTAGTCCTAGTCCCTTAATCCACCTTATCCAAGGAAGATTGTGGTTTCGACTGCACTCATGGTCTTGTGATGGAGGCTTAGTAGATGGCGCATTTGAAGTAGTATAGGGTATAAACCGATCTACAATTACTAATAAATGATTGATTAAAATTTGGAAATGATCATTTCTTACAGGCTGCTGGCATGCATTTGCTGGCTCCTTGAGAAACGATACTTATGAAGAATTTTGCACAGCACAATTCTTGTAGACGCCGAGGTGGTTCAGGGAAAAGGAATACATTTTTACATATTTCCAGCAACGAAATTTCGCCTCTCCGCTCACAACGCAGCGAAAAGCGAGCGCACGGCAAGCGCGTGCTTTGGCATAAAAAAATCGCGCTTCGAAGCGCACATGAGCGCACAGGAGCGCGCCGGGCGCAAGCCGCCATATCTGTCATTGCCTAAAAGCTATGCCGCTGAATGCGAAAAGTTACGATGCCCTTATCCGGTGCAATTTGCGTGGCCACAGCGCACCACATCCACCCGCCGGCTGCGTGACAGCCACACTTGAAATTCAGGGGGCATTTTGTACAGGCGAGTTCGTCGTTCTTCCCCACTGATGCCACAATATTTTAAGCTGTTATTTTCACTCCCAACACATAGCTGTCACTGATTGCAGCGATGCAGCAGTCGCCTTCCCTTTGCTTGGCGATGCCATATCGTAGTACTATCGCGTCCAGCATGAGCTACACCGTGGAGCGGGTGGTCAAGTGCACTGCAAGATTTTACACTGGCGCCGATCGTGGCACATTTTCGAATTAACGGGAGAGCATTTGGCTGTTCCTGTGAGCACGCATCGCCTACACTGGCTTGGGCTCGCCTTCGTTTTGTCCAATGGCGATATCCGTTTTGAAAATGATAACTGCAGTATTTTCTTCTGGCGTAAAAATTCCAGCGGTAAACGACGCCAGCACAAAGAAGGAACGACACAGGGCTGCGGCTGGACTTACAATTGTAGTTTATTGGAAAGCTTTTGCTCTAGTGAAACTTCACCGCACATGCGCAAGCACCAGATGTTGTAAGACAACAGATAACACAACATGCAAAAGACAAAAAGTGATGTAAAACATACGGAGAACAACGTGCCACTGCCTAGTTTTAAGGGGTTTCACACGTGCTCTGCATAGCATCCTCACTGGTTTGTCAGAAATTTCATCTCTTTATCACTGAGATGTACCGAACTTTCACTAACACATAAATCGGCACCCAACTTCCTGATATGGAGAGCTTCGCCTATCTCCCTTTCCAATTTGCCGCGCTCTCTCCCGACTATCGATACACCCTGAAAATCTGCTTCACACCCGCACCTTTTCAATGCAAAGGTAAATTCTCCCCTGTACCTGTTGCGAGCAGACTGCGATGCTCACTCATGCATTCATTAATGCCCCGGCCAGTATGGCCCACGTAGGAGCCACCGCAGGAAAGAGAAATCTCATAAATTACGGATGTTGCGCAATTGGTAAATGTGCACCGTTTCGTGTGATTTTTTCCACAGTCGCTGCTTGGAAGTTTCCTCTCTCCTGCGATGCTCCTGCATAGCTTTGCTAGTTTGCTGCGCGCTGAGAACTCTAGGGTTATTTTGTTCGTTGTGGCCACACGCTTAAGGTTGTGTGAGAAGCCATGCAAATATGGCTTGAGTGGGACCTTTTTTTCTTTTCAAGGATTCGGTTGACACTGTTTTCTTTTTTGTCATTAGCCCAAATAAAGATTCGGCCACTGCTGTAAGAATTGAGGCTGGGTACCCTGCCGAGCGTAACCTGGTCACCTGAGCGTCAAAACTTTCCTGCATGCAATGTAGACAGCTCTTGTTCATTGCACCGATGAAGCACAAGAAAGCAGTACTTCGCTTTACTAATTTAGAATGAAATGAGTCGTACGGGGGGAACGCTTTGGCCGACCTAGGAATGTAGCTCCAAGAAACATGACTGTCACACTGAAATTTTACAACCAGGTCAAGAAATTTTATCGAGTTTTCCTTGCAAAATTCGTAGGTGAAGCTAAGCTCCAGAGAGGAATCCTCGAAACATTTTAAAATTATTTAATACTTGATTCTAAACACTCACCTGGGCTGAGCTTTAAAAGCACCAAGAAATCGCCTACATATCTGTAGACGCGTACACTACGTTTTTCCTGCAACATAGAATTTATTTTCCTGTCAAAATGGGATAAAAATATGTGACAAAAGTAGGGGCAACCTTAGAACCTATGCAAATTCCCCGTTTTGAAGGAACAGACGATGGTTAAAAAACACTAAAGTGCGTGACAGGTAAAAACAAAGGATTTTGCCCTGCCTCTCACAGCCATTACTTCTCTAGGTCGAGCGTCGACTGCATTTCATCGGACTAA
>JABSTT010004616.1:0-21524 GCA_013339685.2 Hyalomma asiaticum
GGTGCGTAGCAGTAATTTCGACGGCGGCTGTGCATTTTGACTCAGTGTTATGAATACAACATAAAACACACAGGGCACACGGGCATACTGCTTCAAACACAGACGAATAACACCGCTAGCGCGTCGTGATACAGCCAGTACGGCGTCGTACGGTAACGCTCAGCAAACTGCGACCGGCAGCCGCGCAAGGGAACCAGGCCCGGGAAAGTCTCAAGTTCCCGCGATCGCCACGGAGGGCGAAAAAATCAACCGCGGCGCGTTCCATCGAGTTGCGCGCAAAGTGGAGCTACTAATGCCTTTTTTAGCGGTCGGATACTTTAGTTTGCATTTTCTCTGCTAGGGGCGCTCAACGTGAGCAAAAAATCGTGTACCTTCATGTGTGCCAACGTGAGCAAAAAAACGTGTACCTTCATGTATCTATCACCCTCATTTACCCATACGCCAAGGTACTTGTATTCGCTTACTCTCGGTATTTCTTGGCCCTTTATGGATACCGCCTGGTCGTTGGGGTCATTGAATACCATCAATCCGCATTTTGTTACACTAAATCCTAGTCCTAGAGCCTCGCCTTCCTTCCCGCATATATTCACCAGCCGTTGTATAAGGGAAGATAGGGAAACGACGGAGCATGTTCTTATTGAATGCGGAAATATCCACCCAGGTGTACGTTTGGGCACCACCCTACAGGAAGCCTTGGGTTTTAGGGCGAACAACGGGAAGCTTAACATAGCCGCGATTGAAATAAGTAAGAGACGGTTAGAATACTGGTGGCAGAAAACTAGAGAGAACGGACAAAAAATAATTATAGGGAAAAATATGATTTTCTGCCATAAGGGGCAGGAAACTGGGCTATGAATTTCCGTTTTTTGCTATAGTGTGATCGATTTGAGTGAAGTAAATTTAAAAGGCATGAGGAAAATTTAAAGAGAGAGAAAAAAAAAGTTCTTAAGTCTTCTTACGAGCCTGGTGGCCCCCATGTCACCGCCGCGTTACAAAGGGGACGCTCATAGCATCCATCCATCCAAATTGATCTAAAAACGTATTGAAAGTATTTGACAAGCTTGGTTACAGTGCCATTTTTCATAAAGTAAGTGAAGATGTGTTTTTCTTGGACTTTAAGCGTAACGTACGCGCTTGAGTCTAAGTTTTGAGATTACACTGACGTGCGATGAGCAGCAGCCCATTGGTATCGATTGAGTTTCGGCCGCTTGTTTGATTCAAATTGTACCGCGGTCATTTCCTTTGATCACGCATGTTCGCTTTACGTTACCTTGTTTAGATAGCCGCTGCCACACAGCGAACGTGTCTAACAACGGTGAATTTTACCAGCTGCGACAGTTCTCTGGCATAACGGTTGCATAGCTTTCGCGTGAAAAATTGATTGCCAGAACTGAGCACAGTTCCGGAAGACAACCTAGGAAAACGGATTGATCTTGCACCATGTGGCCATAAGCACCGTTGAGTGAAAATGCGCTGCTGTGCATCTTCAACACTGATTATTGTTAAACCTGCGTCACAAGCGCACATTTGATCCCCATCAGGGCGGATTTCGATTACGCTCGATGGTGCTCAGCTGCTGCTATATGGTTATTCTTGAGCGTGATCAGACCCGATAGGAATCGTGTGATGATCGCGATCTGGAAGCCATATCACGATTTGGCTAATGTCAGCGCCAAACTCGATCCAGATCAGTCCTCATCGCGATCAAAAGTGCCCGTGTAACAGCGCTATTGCTTGCAAAACGGCTAAAGAACACATTTCATGAAATGTTATTTGTGCAGCTAATCAGAAGCACGGCTTCTGCATACTAATGATGTTGTATAAGAATGTTTATTTAAATATTTCAGAAATGTATAAATATCTTTACCGTGAAACATCTGTTACGGACCGCAGCATAAGCTTTGCCTCCCTCTGCCAAGTGAGTTATAGCAGGAAATACACATACATCCATGGTATGTTAGAGGCAAATGTACATAAGAGTATGGAGAAGGAATTCTATATTTCAATATACAAAATAAGTTCATAAGCGTTAATAGTGCATGTTTATGCAGTGGGACAATTTAATTGCTTGCTAAAGAAACAAATGTCCATTGAGTGAGGCTTGGCTAAGCGCATCACTGAGATAGATGCTCAAATAAATCTTACATGCATGCTATTCATGTTGGCAGCAGTGTTGTATGCATTGTTAGACATGAATTACAAAGTTATGCATGTTTCTACCATAGTAACAGTGGCTCTTTATTTTTTGTTTATCAACCACAGCATTCAAGAAACTGCGCATATCTGCACACACGTAGCTGCTGTAATCTCTGAACCTACCTCAAGTCAGCAGAGATTGTGTTGCCAATGGAAGTAACCTCAGGGACCGAAAATTCTCACACGGTATGTTTGTGGACATTTAATTTTCGTTATGCTTCGCTAATTTATTAGACCGAGTTTTCGCTCATCATATCTTTTTTATGGCTTCCTCATGACCTCGTTTATTTTTTCTATTCAGGACAATGGACAACAAAAGGATTGTTAGTTTTCAAGCCACCCTTACCAAGGCGCAAGAAGCTCAAAAGTCGCCATAGCGAAGAGAGGTCTTCCTGAACTCCATCCGTCACCAAAAACAGTTTACAAGCTCAACAGGTGAAAGCAACGGGAACTGTAAACCGAAATGCAACAGTAGTATGTGGTAGGTTGAACTAGTGCTAGATTGGCTGCACAAGTCATTTTTGATGCAAGAAGTAACCAGCGCAAGGGAAATGCGCCGGCTCAGGATTCCTTGGATAGTGACTGTCGCATGGTATCCTTCTGTAAGTGTGTGTCCACATTTGTATAGAGTATTGCATATAACATGGTGCAAAACAAGCCAGCAGTAGTGTGTCTGAACGCAGCATTTCTTCATTGCACTGAGTGTAGATTGTTGTAAATGTGAACATTATTTTGCACAGCAATGCCAAGGAATGATACAGTAAGGCATAATGCTGTCTTCTCGTGAGCTACATTGTGAAAGTTTTTGAAAGGAACAATGTGTACAGGCACTTGACCCTTTGTTAAAAGAGGCATGCCATGTAGTGGTCAACAGGAGAATAACAGCCATGACTTTACTCCCAAGTACAGTTTGATTATTAGGGCAGAAGGAAAGCTGCACATAAAATTTTAGGTAGTATTTTGTTATAGCGGCTGTGTAATTTGTCATGCATTTACAAAGGTCATTCCTAGTTGCAGTGAGTGAATTCTTCTGGTCTGTTAAAGGGCTTATGTGAGGAGAGACATTCCATCCACAAAGCACTGTTGCATGTGTGCAAGCAACTTGTTTTTTGTGTAAGGTTCAGTCACATGAATATGGCAAATAATAAAATCAGGTCCAGACAAGAGACCTAAAGTACATCAAGTTTTAAAACGTAAGTTTATAGAGTACACAGAAGAGGTAACTCAGATCTCGTTAGAGCTGTTTGGCTAGCATTTGCTTGTATTTTATATTTGAATGTGTACTGAGTGCTATTTTTTTGAACTACTATGCAACTCAAAAAGGCCCGTTTTGAGCAGAGATTTCCCTATAGACCCCCTAGAGAAGGTGTTCACACTTCGTCGTTCTAACCAAACCCCCTTAATTTCTAAATGTTTGTAACAAGTTCAAAATATCTGGTGCTCCACACCTCCCACTGATGTCTAGACCCACCTCCTAATTTCAGTTCCTGGGGAAACTTCTGGTTTTGTGTGACACCCATGCTAAGAGTGAGGCATAGCTAAAGGGTAGTGAAGAATAAAACTGTAAATCTAGCAGGCACTATGACGATTATGCACTCACAGAACCAGGAGAGATTGACTCATTTACTTATCAGTTGATCAGCAATGGACAAGCAAGGGTACAGCTTGATCTTTGGAAACTGTCTTCTGTAACGGCCTTGAGAAATATGTGTGCCTGTTGAAATGTTTGCTTCGGACTGAGGCTTTCGTTGCTAGCCAACTGTCACTTGATTGAAGTCTTTATACCACAGCAAACCCTTCACCTCTTTCGAATACATAAACCAAATTAATCTTTCAACGGGATAACGTAAATTTTGCTTTACAAGTGCTATATAATATACGAGTTGAGAACCACTGGAAGATGAGCTAGTTAGTACCAGTTTGTTGTAACAAAACAGTGAGACAGGGACGAAGGAGAAGGGAAACTGAACGCAATATCAAGATCACAAAGTATGTACAAAAAATAGTGGTTTATTATCACTTTCTCAGTTTTTTTCAAAGCCATGTGCCCCTCGCCAAGTGTTGTCAAAATAGTGTATCAGGATAATCTGCTGACACTACACCTTTGGCGAAATTTTGATGCTGCCTGTTTAATAACGCCAAAGTCGATAAACACAGACGTGTAGAGAGAGACGGGTGACAGGGTGCACAGATACAGTATGTATACTGTGCTATGCGATTGAAACGTGATACTCGAATCGCGCGATGGCCGGCACATTCCGTGCTATTGGAGCGCGTTTGATAATCACATAGGAACCGAAGTGAATCACAATGCTTCAGAAAGCCTACTGTTTTCATTGAGTAGACGAACGAATCAGCTCGATGGTCTCAGAGCAAAGCGACGACGCAGAAAGCATCGTCAGCCGCGCGCTTCGAGTACTGCGTTTCAAGGGCAGCCCAGCGTAAACATGGTTGTCTGAAACATCGCTCTGCTTACGAACAGAATGAGATAAATTCAGCTTGTAATTTTATTAAACAGACCTGTCCGTTCAAATCTGTCAGCGACAGCATTGCTCGCTTATATGTATGCTGCATCCATCACGATTGCCAATAAAGGACGTAAGCTTACTTGCTTGGAGCGTTTATTGCCAGTTGAGGCCTCTAGGTCACCTGGCGACATAGCAGAAATATTTGTACTCGTATTAGAGTACTGTACCCGAGAATAACGCCTCGGGACAGCAGTAACCGCACGCCTAGGACCAGCGAGCGAGCAGCGCGGCCAGCCGCACGCAGCAGCAACGCAACCGCCATATTGTATTGCGTGGTGATGATGATAGCTTGCGCAGCGCCATCTCTCGGTCGTATACTTTAGTTCACGACGCCACCGCTACCCTTATTTTCGTTGCACTGTCAAAGGTACAGTTTCCCTTCTCTACGTTGGTCATAGTATAGGTGTTCTGTGAGGGAACCGCGGGAACATTGCAGGTGATACGGGCGACAGCGCCCCTGGCGGGCGCCGGAGCAGGCGACACTCGAGGGGCCAGGGCGGCGCGGTGCAGGGATACGGCAGTGAGCACACTGCCCAATTCTAGAACACTGTACACATGCTTCTCGCCGCCGAAGCGTATCCCCGCAGTCTGGCTGGATCCGGTCTGGCTCAAAACCGGATGTGACGTATACTTGGGGAGGTACTCCCTGCCCCTGGCGTGGCTAGGGAATGACTGGTGGCCTTGTCCCCAGTCCCCCTCACGTTACATTCCGCGGGCTGCAAGAAAGAGGCATTTGGCATATGGCTGCGCCAGTTGCGCTCGCAGGTAGAGGCTATGTCGTCCTTGCGCGGTGTCATAATTGGCGACAGCCAAATGAAATTTTTGTGTCGCTCGCGTCTTCGTTTGGCAGCCTCCGTGCGTACTTGCACATTTAGTTTTGCTGGTTTCGAAGCTACTCGCCTGGCCAGTGCGGTATCGGCGATCCGCCTCCAGCACGTCGATTTTTGCGTGTTGTACGTTGGAGCAAATGACCTGGCCAATTCCGACAAGGATCCGCAGGACATATGCGACAGTATTAAGGTATGTACACTGAAATAATGTGCCTGGCAATTATCATTGAAGGTTTTGTTTTCTTCATGTTTTAGGAGCTGGTGTTACAGCTACATCGCGATGTGGCCCGCGTAGTGTATGTGTTCAAGGTGCTGCCGCGCTGCTATGACACCGTGGACACCGACGCGGGTCGCAAGACGCACAAGCAGCGCCTGCTAAATCGGAAGCTTACGGCCACGCTCAAGCGCCTGTCATATGTGCAGATCTTGAACGCCGAGGTAAGTTTCCGCCGGCGAGGAGCTAACCCTATTATAGCGGCATGCAGCTGCGTACCATCCGGGATGCATTCGACAAAGTGTTGGAACTTTTATTGAAGTGCTCGGGTGTTCGCCGTGCAGAGCCGCGAAAATGCATACCGCTTGTCGATCGATGTCTCTATTTGTATAGATAGCTCCGCCCTTTACCCTCTGTTTATACTTGTGTCACATGATGAATCACGGGCCATCGTGATTAAGACTGGTCGGTACAAAATTATTTAATTGTAATTGGCTCCATTCCGCTGTCTGAGTAAAGGAGCCAGTCGTGACATCGGTTTTGACGAGGCTTTCCAACGACATTGAGATACTGATAATATGAAAGCGTAGATGCTGGTACAAAGCACGCTTAGCAAGTACGAGTACAATGCAGACGTTTAAGAGACCCATATGTTGCTTGTAATGATCATGCAGCCATTATAGGCAGGAGTGGACCACGAGGCTTTGCATTTAATGCTTTTTTTTTTTCGTAAGGGACACATGGACAGTGAGGATGCTTCTGCAGTGCGTTGGACCTTTTTAAAACAATACTTCATCAAAACTACATTTTAAATGATTTGGAAGCCAAGCTATCCTCTCTCAGCTTTCGAAATATTAACCCCTATATCTTAGAACGATCCTATTCTCAGTGCTTCACATCAGATACCCAAGGAACTATGACAGCAGCACCCCTTGGCTGCAGTGGTTGTTGCAAGTAGTGAACCACAATTCTTCAGGAGTGTGGTGTCTTATTTAGTCAAGTTCTGCATCTTATGAAAATCCATGTCCGACATTGATGTTACATGAGCTGGCAAGCTTTCTACACCTTTAGAAGGGCACGCATTTGGGCTGGTTGGTTCATGATTGCAAGACGACGAAAACAGCGCAGGACACAGGACAAGGAAGAGCATTGTTGTAAGAGAACACCACGATTCGCTTCCGGTGATGAATTCCTTCAGGTCCTCGCTTGGCATTTACCTTGATCCTGATCTCGTACATCCGTTTGTGACGGCGGCCAGGTTAGCCACCCTTGTCAGATATGCAGGTGCTCCGTGGCTTGAACAAACGCTACTGACAGAAACCTTACGCGTACTGAGCACTAGCTATCACTCTATATATTTAATTGGAGAGAAACTTTCCAGAGTTGTAAAAGACAACACGCCCGTCCACTTTCAGCGCACCCAAGACGACTGCTTCATTTTCGAAGGAAGAAATTGAAAGGGCATATAGCGAAAAAGAATAAAATAACACATATACATAGTCAGCAAAAGGTGTCCTCGCGTCCCTTGTGCAGAGCTTGACCCTGGCCACAGGCTTGCAGACTTGTTACTGGGCCTCTGGTATTTCATGCCGCGTTCCAGCACTCCGTGTGGGCCAACCTCCATGCGTTGAAAAGGACAGACTTCGTGCTTTGACACGACGTCCCTCCACGTTACACACCGTCTCCAACAGACCGGATTCCACCCATTATCGGAATGTCCATATGTCTGCATGCTATAGTGTCTTCCATGTTTGAGCAGCATTTTACCCAATTTCTAGAAACCTAAGGCGGCTCTTCTTTTCGCTCTTGGTGTTCACAAAGCCGACGAGGCCTCGAAGAAGTGGGTACAGCATTTAAAATTGAAAATAAGTGCAACGCTCACTATGTGTAACGCTGCCCGACCATGTTGTGGCAGCAGGGAGATTCAGCGCGATGCCGTACATTTTGTTTCGTGCCCGTGTCCGCGACAGACATGCAAAAGGCGAATTGGTTCACATGCATTATATACCTCTTGGAGAGGTAGGCTGACGCAGTTAAAATGAACATTTCAGCGCCACTATGGGTCCTGTGTTCGCGTTGAAGAATGCAAAGGGGTAATTATTTTTGGCCTAGGTACCTCAGGGCAGGGTTTATACCCCCCCCCCCCCCCCCTCCTCTGTAGAAAGTCTGGATAAACCCCCACCTCAGGGTAATGGTGTACATCACTGACTGGAAGATTACCATGGTAATAGTAGGTTATGCATGCTTCACATGTCAAATTGAATGTATAGATTACGAAAGCACGAGTAAATATAACTGCTTGTCTGTTGCAATTACACAGCGGTTTTGTGTTTAGTCACTTGTTCAGTAAACAAATCATTACGTTCCAATGTGTGTGGACATGTTGTGACATTCTAAAGTGTTCAGTAACATCTTGCACTTCTTTTGGCATTTGTTTTATTGCCTTTTGTTTAGCAAAGTTTCTGGTTTCCACCTAGGTAGCATGTGTTGTAATACTTGCATGGATTTGTGTAGCTCACTGGCAAGATTTTTTTTTACACTGACTGCAAGACGTTAAGCACACTAATGCATGTTGCTCACCGTACTTAGCGGTGGAAATGTGTACTACAAGAAGCTTTCACATGCTGTTCACTTTTGAGTGCGCCCTCATACAGAAAAAAATCACAGCATATCCTCGAGGTGATTTATGGTGAGGTGGGCGAAGCTCCGGAAGTTATGGGTGTCGGATCGTCGGTGGGGCATGGACGGAGCGGCGGGCGCGGAGGGCCGCGGCGGCTCGTGCTCGTCTCCAGCATCCCGCGGTGCGAGCGGCAGAATCGGCGGCGAAGCGAGCGCGGCGCCTGGCGGATGCCGAGACGGTGCGCGCCAATGACGCCGCGGCGCAACGTGCACTCCGAGCAGCGGACCCCGAAAGGCGAGCCCGAGAAGCGGCGGCGAAGCGTGTTTCCGTCTCCTAACCAGTACAGAGGCGGAAGTTCCGGTTTGACTATATGCGTTTGCGTTGCCATCTCGTGGTGACCGTTACAAATGAAACCCACGGCCTTCTGCTCGGCTGGCTTGCGCTGGAAGCAGCGGAAGTGTTGCGTTGGAAGTGTTCTGTGGCAGCGCTCGCTGCTCTCGGCTCAACCCGTGGGTGGCCGTAAACCCGTGGATCCCATTTTCTCGATCGTGTCGCTCGTGTGAGACGTCGCACATTTGATCAGACATTCAAGTTCGAAAATCTCAGCTCCATCTCCACTCAAATGAGCGTCATCCCCTGTTAGGCGGGCCTACTATTCCGCAAGGTAAAATGCAGTAATTGAAAAGAAACGGAACATTACATATAAATTCACAATCATCGGCAATCGCCATCGGATTTCTTGATCGCTGCTACGCTGTCCAAGCTAATCCTGTTCGCGCTGACGAGCGAAAGCTCAATCTGAGCCAGCAGATCTTGTCGCTTTGGCCCCTGTCGGTCCTGATAGCATTAAATGTGACCGCGTAGACGTAAAATGAACCTAAATCCGGATCGGCGTTGCTCACGCTTAGGAGTGCCCGTGCTACACCGGTATTATGCTCGAATTGATTGTGGAGCCTAGTGCACTGATAAGTGCGTAGCCCAATATTTGTTTAGGTTGTGTTACATCCTTTGGAAACTTGGCACGTTCCACCATTGCACATGCATTTCATAAACTACTCTGGCATGCCAGTATAGGTGTTCTCTGTACCAGTGCTTTCGCCAAAGGAAAACCGTTGCAGGCTCCCCTTCACTGTAAAAAAAATGTATGCTTACATTTGAAACCTGCCAGCAAGCAGGTGAACATGCACTGGATATTTGGAGATCATATTTCGTCGTGAAGTGGGAGTTTCGACAAGTAACATCACATTAGCAAAAGGTCATGTGTGATAGGCATAGGGACCTGGCTGCTCGATGAGCATTAAGGTGCAGTTGTCATTCCTGAAAATTGGTGGCCCTGCATGCTAACATTACCCACTTGTAAGTGCATGGTCTGACTCAGTATGGGCTCCTGCTACCTGAACTGCTTTGCCACCAGCTGTCTTGACTCATGAATGCATTACATAGGGGTGTGCACGTGTTCTAAATTATGAATACAAGTCAGAGCTGTAGTTATTCAGTGTTGAAGATCAGTTCTTTTCTGATGCGAGGGATAGTACAGTTATGGGGAGTACCGCGGTAGAAAAACCAATGCATGTAGATACTGCTCCACAGAACTGTGGTTGCATCATCAACTTCTCAGCAAATGCACCAGACAGATAATGTCTGTAATATGAGCTTGTTCAGTAAAAATGCCTACCTTTTTGCACATACCTTTTCTTTCAATTTAGGCAAAGCAGTTCATTAAGTAGCGACACCCGCCATGTATGCATGGACCCCTTTAAAATAATGAGCAGTGCTGCCGCTCGCAATACACCCTGTGCATTTGGTGATGTTCTTGTTTCACTTGCAAGCTACCACTAGATTCTCAAGCCAAGGTAACCTTTATTTCATCATACAACCAATGTCAAGGACATGACCATGAACAAAAAACCAGCAGGACCTGACATGGCCCAAGGCACCATTGTGCTGGCGGCACAAAAACAACAAATGATAAATGTAGTTTAACACAAGAAAATATAAAAATATTACCAATATTACCTAAGTCCACACTAATAACTGTGAAGCATGCTTGCCCATGAGGAAGTATTATAAAAGGCATATGATATACAATTTGAGTAATTTTCATAAATACAGCTAGTCATCAATAATTTAGAAACAACTCAAGCACAGTCACAGAAATGCAACAATACATACACAAGCTTTATGGGACAGAATGTATGGAATATTTGATCCAGCAGCATATGCAGGACTTTATATATACAGTAAAACAAGAGTTATTATACAAGACACACCACATCAAAATACCTTCAAACATTTACATATGCACTTGCAGTAACATGCATGTTTATTCCAGAACAGAAAATTAAAAAATTATGTTATGTTTGCCATGATTAAATACAATGGTAGTAAAAATGTAGCAAAAGGATGAAACTAACAGCAAAGCCCAAGAAAGCTGTGTGTTTACTTCATTTGTAGAGTGTGGAACCAAGAAAACTTGCAGACTGCGTAGGCTTTATCAGGGTTGGGTTGGGTTGGGCTGGACACCAGTGGTGTCGACAAGGTGCCCAAGTAGTTTGGTTTGGCGGTGTCCAAGGTGCACTTAGATAAATTGAGCTGGAGGCCAGCACAACAAAATATGTCAACAATGGCAGAGAGATATGGAAGATGGCTTTCAGTGCTGGGCAAGAAAATAGTGGTGTGGTTTGGGTGGAAAAACACACACTCACACACAGGTCGATCATGAAACGTTTTCTGAAAATTTGTTACGATGTCTGTGTTTGGAGTCCTGACCATCCATTGTGTAATATACACTGTTTCGATGTGTTGTCTGGGTTGCTTTACAGTGATAAAATTTCATTGCCCAGCACACATTCCCCTCAACTTTGCACCCGGTGTCACTTTTGTTGCTACCATGACCTCCAAGATTGGCACACTCTCAGGCCATGAGAAAACAGACTGTGCTCCAGCCTTGCTTCTGCATGGCAGCATCACACTGGGTCCAACTATATTCCCACTCTCTAGCTTTAACATATATTTATTATTTTAGAGCAAACAAAAGTTAATGATATGTTTTTAAATGTGTGAAGGTGATGTTGCTGACAAGAGCACTAGGGTCTCGAATGAGCTTTATTAAATGTGCACTAAATATTGCACCGATATGTTTCCGAATCAGTGTATCGAATGCTTACTATAGCATTGAAAATTACTACTTGGCAGCTCCGTATTCTTTTCACAACCCCTTCAAGCTCTGAATGTGAACTTTTCCTCTCGAATGACGGAAGCCCCACTTATCTGCGTAGAGCAGCGTATTGTAGCAGCCTAGACCTTATTTATTTGTATCACATTCATTTACAAGAAAAGTACAATGGTTTTGGACTTGGAAGTGCGAAGCAGCGACCACATCCCAACTTATCTGAAGATTGAACGTTTGACTGGATATGAATCCTCTACAGCTGTTCTGAGCACTGATTGGTGTAATTACAAAACAAACATGGAAGATTGTTGTCATGCTGGTTCATCAAACAAAGCGATGAAGGGCACCCTGGAGTCCACCACGCAATCACTCTGGAAGAGTTCTGTACGCACGGACTTTGACACCGAACTTGAAAAACTTCGTGCAATTCATCGTCGTGCAGAAAGAAGGTAAAGACGCACGAAGTCTATCCACAGCTTGAGACTGGCTAGATGCACACACAAAAGAGAGAACAAGCTGACTTCATGGTGATGGGTATCCTTCTGCGAGTCTTTAGATCGACAAAAGCCTTTATCGCTCGCGTGGAGAACTGTTTGTGGCCTTTGTACAACACCCGGTCAGCGCCACCCATTTAAATCTCTGGCACTCCATCTAAAATGCAGTGAGATTGAAGTCGCCGAGTCTCTCTGTAAAAGGGTTGCTGGTGAGGCAAATCCTGATGAAGTGGTGCGGGGGACGCCTGACCAGCCTCTCTCCTCACATGATCGTCGCATGGAATGTCCATTTTCCATGGAGGAACTAGAAGCTGCACTGGCTGTGTGCAGGCGTGCTTCAGCGGCAGGACCGGATGGCATTACTTATCGCGCCCTGTGCAACCTAGGTGAGCAAGCTCAGAAGGCAATCCTGATACTCTACAACGACTACTGGCAGACGGGCACGGTCCTGCAGGAATGGAAATGCAGCTGCTTAATTCCACTCCTTAAGGCCGGCTAATCTCCTTTGAACATCTCATACCATCTGATCGCGCTTGCCAGTTGTGTCGGCAAAACGATGGTGAGAATGATTTTAATGCGCCTAGAATGGTACTTGGAGTACTACGACGTTTATCCAGATGCCATGGCCGGTTTCAGGCGCAGTCGTTTGTCAACAGACAGCACTGTTGATCTTGTCACATATTGCCAACACCAGAAAGCTTGTAAGCGACTATCTGCTGCTCTGTTCCTAGATGTTAAAGGCACTTACGACAGCGTCACTCATGAAGCCATTCTGAGGGTGCTAGATGCTGTAGGACTCGGTGGCAAGATGTATATGTGGGTATGCAGCCACCTACAGATGAGGACGTTCTACGTTCACACAGAGAACGGCCCGACACCCAAGTATCACATTAGCCATTGAGTCCCTCAAGGCGGAGTGCTAAGTCCAACGCTTTTTAACCTAACCCTCATTGGAATTACAGACCATATGCCAAGCACCGTATAACTTTCCATCTATGCTGATGACATCTGTATTTTGACGTCCACTATGACAGCAGAAGTCACAGGTTCCTGGGAGTAGTAAGAGACCCTGTCTTGCACTCCGCACGTGAACTACGTGAAGAAACGGCCGACTGCTATTCACCACCTGTTGAGATTCCTCACAGGAAAATATTGGGGCCTGTCCATACGCGCTATGCTACATTCGCGCTATGTACAGGGTGCTGTTCGTCGGATTCCTGTGATACAGCCTACCTGCGATCGCCAACACCTTCAAGGCTAACCTGCACACGATACAGAGCATTCAAGCATAAGCTCTTAAGATATGCCTTGGCTTACTGCACAGCATGTAAACAGCTGCAACCATTACCACAGTGCAGGTTTCTCTATCATGAAGCACATTGCCATTGAGACAATACAAACTCACCTCAGGCATGTAGCTAGGACTCCCTCACATCATCTGGCGAGCCTCGTTGCTGCAAGGCCCCACACATCATTCAGCACTACTGTCGATGCACACAGTGCAGCGTTTACTTCTGGGTACGCGCCTCTGGTTAAGCCAGTGCTCCCCCCATGGTGTTTGAGCTTATCACAAGTACACCGCACAATTCCTGGGGTACAGAAGAAGTCAGACCTACCAGTACCTGCGCTAAAGCAACTGAGCTTACACATGTTGTACAAACAGTATGACAAGTGCATACACACCAATGCATCGACTACGTCCTCCATTTCTGGTGGAGTGGTGGTCGCACCAATGTGGGCGATAACACTTTGACTGAAGACGTCTCACGTCACGATATCGACAGCTGCAGAACTCACGGCTCTAGGTCGTGCACTAGAATTCATTAGTACTGAGAGGCTGAGAAAATGGGCTGTGTTTTTGGACTCGAAGGCGGTGTTACAGTGCATATGATCAGTTCTCAGGCGCGGATGCCACGAGCAGCTGATGTAAGATATAATCGTGCTTCACCAACCTCAGAAATAATGGCCATGAGCAGTTGACATATGATATAATCGTGTTTCACCACCACCTCAGAAAAAATGGCCACGAGATTGACTTCCAGTGGGTGACTCTGCGGAATCAGAAGCAATGATTCCGCAGATAGTGCAGCTCGCACTTCACACCAAGAAGCGAACATTACTTCGATTCTGCTCTCAAGGACAGATGCTGCAATGCAGCTTCGGCACCTGACACACTGGCTTGAGTGGAACTCGCCAAACATCAGACGATTGTGACTGTGCCAACTAAATCCTTTCCTGCATCTCTGTCCTCGATCAGGACTTCTGCAACATGAGGCTTTGTTTCTTTGTCGAGTTTGGCTAGGAGTTGCTTTCACAAAGGCATACAATGCATCAATTGGAGTGACTGACAGTGCAGCATGCGAGGTTTGCGACACCGACAAAACCCTTGACCATTTGCTGTGAACTGTCCCGCGATTCGACGCGGAAAGAAAAACCTTTGTTCAGATGCTGTGACAACTCAATGATCGGCCACCTGTGCAGATGCTGCTTGAACACCGCCCTCATCGCTCGTTGGCCCAGAAAGCCCTGAAAGCACTTTGTGCTTCTTGAAGATGACGGGTTTGAGCGAATGCCTCTGACTGACGGGGTCATTCTACAACTTTTCTTTTGTTTGTTGTTCCCCTTCCCCCTCTCCCATCTTTCTACTCCACCTTCCCATTCTCCCAGTGTAGGGCAGCCAACTGGACGCCTGCCTGGTTAACCTCCCTGCCTTTCTGTTTTTTCCGTTTCCTTCCTTTCTTCCTTCCTTGAAGTTGCCCCGCCACGGTGGTCTAGTGGCTGTGGTACTCGGCTGCTGATCCGAGCGTCGCGGGATCGAATCCCGGCCGCGGCGGCTGCATTTCGATGAAGGCGAAATGTTGAGGCCCGTGTGCTGTGCGATGTCAGTGCACATTAAAGAACCCCAGGTGGTCGACATTTCCGGAGCACTCCACTACGGCGTCTCTCAAAATCATAGCTGGTTTTGGGACGTTAAACCCCACAAATCAATCAATCAATCCTTCCTTGAAGTTCCAGGACGCTAGGTGTATTTATTGGTGCACCATAGAGGGCTACTCACAGCAAATTGAAAGGCTGAATTACTTATTTGGGTTCTGTCTGTTCTTTGTACCCTTTCCCTGTAAATAAGTCTTACAAACTGCACATTCCTGACTTGGACCCATACACAAGGCAAACAGATGCAGCAGCACAGAATCACCTCGCAGATGAGACATTTTCCTCAATGCAGCGGCGTAGTGAGTGGCTGCGCTTGGCTTTCTTTGATGCCGAGCTCTTTGGTGGCCTTCCTGGAGGAACACGATTGGAACCTCTGTTGAGGCCAGGCCTTCTCCTTGAGGTGCTTGTTGGCTGCACATGAATTCTGCCCCGGCACCTTGAGGCTCTGGAGACAGATGCTGACATAATCATAACAGCCTCAATGAAGGTCTGCTTACTGGGCAGCCTCTCTAGCTTTTTTGCCAGCCTGGCCACATGCTTCAGGCAAGTGGCGTCATTGCCGACTTGCTCCTTAAAATGCCTTAACGTTGCCGCAAGGTGCTCAAAAGGATCAGCCTGAGATTCCTGAAAGAACACAAAAGCAGGAAAAAAGGCCTTGTGACAAGCTGTAATGCACACAGCAATTGCAGTTTTCCGCTTTTATATGCAAAGGCAAGTTGTAAAATGTTCTGGCACAGCTGATTTTACCTGACTCCTGCATAGTGAGCACATACCTTCTCAACAACCTTCTCAACAAGAAAAAAAATGAAATAACGACGTAGCACATGATTTTGACACAGGACAAGAGAAGGGACAATGATCAGCACTCGCTCTCATCCCTTCTCTTGTCTTCTGTCAAATTTTTTCACTATGTCAACTGTGATGTATTATCACCAAGCTCAGCTTCACACTATTGTGAAGAAAAATATTTTTGCAATGTGCTCACATTCAAGCTCAATTCATGTTAAGACATTAAAGGTCTTACATAAGAGGGTTGGCTGTAGTTAAAAGATAATATTGAGCAACAACAGTTTTATACCATTTATAACTTATTAGTGCTACAGTTACCATGACTTCAGCAAACCTGAATCATTATAGGCTAGGGTACGTGACCACTACAAGGCATCAGAATTTACGTGAAACACTAACCTGGCTCGCTAGTTGTGCAGGTGAACATTCTGAACTTCTTGGAAGTTCATGCTGGGTTGAGGAAGAGGCTGCCTCTTGGCCATCCAAACAGTCTTCAGCTGTATCTATGGACATAGCTGTGTCTGCTGGCTGTGCACCTGTCTCATGGAGGCCTTCGAAGAACTCTATACTAGGGCATTTTTCTCCTAGCGCAAGCTTGCCCAGTTCATGTCGGCCTCCCCTGGAAAGCACAGGGGCGTTAGGGAACTCCCCGCCATGCAGTTTATGCACGAGGGCCTGGTGCTTACAAAATGCACCTTGCTGCCCTGACCTGCACGTACAGAGGCCCACCTTTGTACAGACATTGTACAGCCTGTCCTCTTTAGCGCTTGGGACAAGGTATTCTCCGTCACCAACACACTTCACCTCCTTTATGCCTTCTGGCATTCTTTTCAGGAGGCGCTCATAGAGGAGCCTGTGACCAGACATGCGTGAGTGTGCGTGGTCAAGTATCTTGTGCTGGAAGTACTTTTCCCATACAACAATAAGGAACTCAGCAAGAGCCACAACATTGAATGCCTTCGTTCTGTGCAGCACAATGTCTTTTAGAATTCTTATAGAGGCTTCAGAATAATTGTTCGTGTTGTGGCCTCTTGTCCTCATATGTAGTCGGAAAAACAGCACCCACTCTTCCTTTTTGTCAAGGAGTCCCCTGACACGGTCAATATAGCCTTCGTGCTTCTGTGTGCGAAGCTCCTGTATTGCTGTTTCCAGGGTATCTGCAGAGTCTGCATACATGACCTGCATGTGTTTACAATACAATCAAAAACCACTTCATAAGGAAATGAAGATTGCTTGGAGGGATGAAAAAGAAAAGGTTTTTCAGGACTGTTGGGCTAGTTCTTGCATACTATAGTAGCTTAATACAGAGTGGTGGATGCACTCCACTCTTCTGTTTGTTTTTTCTAGTCTGTTAACCCCTTGCAACTAAGCAACAACAAACAAAAAAGAGAAGGTAATGGTAAAACTGTAGGCTTCAACTTTACTGTGTGTCCAAGCATGGTCTAAGTACAGGGGCCTCTGGCATTTTGCCTCCATTAAATTGTGACTGCTGCTGCTGGGAATGAAGCCACGTCTTTCAGGTAAGCAATTGAGCACCATAACCACTGCAACATTATGGTGGTCTCTGTAGTACACAAGCAGTTTCACTTTCTTGTCCCTTCAGAATTTGGCTGTCACGGCTGAGAATTAAACCTGACTTTGTTCCCAGTGAAAGACTGCCACAGCCACTGAACAGCTACACCGTACCTCCTTTGAAAGGGCTCATCAGTAATGTTTCAGCCCCAGTGATAATTATCAAGCATTATGATATCGAATGAGTTTAATACCTTCTGGAAAACAGACATCAATGATTGCCTTTCACTTGGACTAACACCATGTTTGGCAAGTGTTAGCCAGCGCCATTCCGCCTGCGCCACATGAAAATGGCACAGCAGCTGCCTAGCTTCTGGCCAGTTCTCAAATAATGCCGTCTTTTCTGCAGCACTGTTATCTGTCATGAATGCCTCTGGTGCCTGCACACAAGACCAAAGAAAAATAAGTATCAGTGATCACTATAAGAATACGAGTCTTTTAAAGGGACTGTCTACCGCTCGAAAAAAAATTTTTCGGGTGTGGTGAAGACGAGAAGATTGTTCCTTACATTGACGGAAGTGAGCCTGCTTGTACGCCATAAAATATGAATAATATTTTTAAACTGGCCCTGAAAGTCATGAAAATTTTACTAGTGGCACCATCCTCGGTGACAAGTGTCAATCTCCAAGTGTAATGAAAAACCAAGAAGTAGTCATGCAAGTTGAATTATCCCGCTTGTAAGCAGAAATTGACTGCTTACAAGTGTGTTTCCCACACACCTGGTAACATTCTTAACATTCTTTCATGACGGAGTAATGTTCATTTTTAAAGTAACATTGCAAAAACCCAGCAAGCAACGGTGCCAGCATACCTACACAAATAAAATGGGTGACCAAGAAAACCGGAAAAATTGTTTTCAAAATTTCTACAGACTTCCTAGTGAAACTAGCACAACCTTGTACACTTCGGATAGTGCGCTCTGTTATGACAAAAAAAGAAAGATGAAGGGCGGTAGACAGTCTATTTATTTATTTATTTATTTATTTATTTATTTATTTACAGTACTTCACAGGCCTTCAAGAAGGCATTGGGTAAGGGGGGAGATACATAATCATAGCTGCAAAAAAAGAAAATAAGAAGAAGAAGAAGAAGTGCAACAACAGGAAATACAAGTGAGTAAACACGTCAGAAATATTAACACACAAATAGAAATAACTGAATTAACACTTGTGAAAAAATGTCAGATTATAGCCACCTCACATGGAATTAATGTGACCATAATCCAATGATAAAATTTTAGGCATGACAAGAAAGTAAGTGTGCTACACAGCTCAAGCGGAAAAATGGTCAATTAGTTGTTCACAAAGTGCACTGTGTTTAGATTGGGAGGCAACATTGTGGAAGAGTGTTCCATAAACGTATCGCACGAGACAAAGCTGAAAAATTGAATGTGCAAGTATTGCCATAAACTCAGGTGTAACTAAAGGTATTATGCAGCCGTTGTGAAGTCAAGGATGCTTTTTTCAGGCTTGGTAATGACAGACGGACAGCATGTATGAATCTATGAAACAATAATAGCAGAGCAATGTTACGGCGAGTAGACAGTGGTTGCAAAGAGAGGTCGAGTTTTATTTTGGTTACACTTGACAGGTTGCTGTAATTGCTTGTAGTAAAATGGCTTGCTCTATTTTGGATGCCTTCCAGGAGGTCGAAGAGATATTTCTGATACAGATTCAATATGGAAGATGCATACTCAATTTGAGGCTGGACTAGAGTTAAATAAGCTAGTTTTTGTAGTGGAGGAGGTGATGCTCTTAAGTTTCAACACGGAAATCGTAATGACCTCGAAGCGGTACCTGATACTGAAGTGATCTGACTAGCCCACGAAAGGTTTTGCATGAGAAGGACACCTAAGTACTTGTATTCTTTGGTGTGGTCAACTATTTTAGTATCAAAATGATATGAAAAGTGAGAGTTAACAGCATGGGTTAACAACATAGGCACTACAGAAGTGAATCTCTGGAAGCTGAAGTTTGAACCTATTAATTCTCACTGCTCCATGTTCCCGAAATACTGAAGCATTATGAGCATCACTGCGACGTCGAGGTGCAGAGCAAGATTTTTTGACATATTTTAGTTGTAAGATTAGGGGTAATGGTGCTGTTCATACAAAAAAAAAGAAAAAAGAAGTAAGCGCTCGATGTTTTTGTTTGGACTACGGTTGTGTGTGGCAGCCACTGTGGTCACAGGAACTTGATGGAGTCATGTATCCTGATGTCGTCACTCGATGTGCCATGTGTATAAAGAAGCAAAATCTGGTTTTGTGAAAACTAGTATTGTAATGCATGATTTATAGTGCTCTGCCAGCACTTTCTTAAAGTCTTCCATTAATTGAACCAACTCAAAATTTAGAATGTCATGCTAGTATGCTTTTTAAAAAAGAACACTGTTTCTTTATAAGCAAATCACTTTATGGAAATATGCGTATCTGCATAGTGAGTGTTTTGTGGAAGAGAAGAAATATACATATTTATACCTTTTTGCACTTTGCCTCACCAGCAATAAAGTTGAACACAGATGAAAATAAAAGTAAGCAGGATTCAGTATCACTCCGAGTTCAACTCACCACTAGTACCATTCCTGGCTCACAGATAGAAAAGCTATGTGACACTTTGTAGAACGTACTTTCCAGCAAGTTCCGTTGCTTAACTTATTTCCCTTAGCCCAAGTGTAAAGCCAAATAGCATGGCTTTTTTATTAGTCTTATTAGTATTGTATTAGTCTTATAGGAATCTTTACTTGTCTTATACGTGTTTGTATTAGTCTAATACAGTGTCCTATTAGCCTTACTAGTTTATATCAATATGCTCTATAAGACTTTTCGAAATTTGTCTAATTGATCTTTTCTCAAGCAAGGTGGCTAGGGCTTTAGATAACTATCAAAACACAAAATTTACAGACTCAGTAATCCTTTAAATAGCTTTATTAGTTTGTATTAGTTTACCCAGCAAAAAACTTACACCCTTAAGGGTGTAAATGAGGGACCTAGAGATGTATTATTCTTGGCAATTGACATTGAATATTTGGTGGGTTAGATTAACAGATATGTGTGATGCACAGCTACCAGTTAACCTTACTTGATTGGCAGATGTCCTGTGTATCCTTATTTTGTAATTGCGCATAACAGTAATTTCCCCACTGGGCACTACATAGCAGGTCAGGAATCTGGAGTATATATACGGGACTGTCTGTGTACAGATGTGAAATAACACGAACGTTCTCTGTTCTATATATCGGTTTGAATGGTCGAGTGTGTATTTGCATGTGTGACGTTCCTGTGGTGTCTTGTTAGTGTATAATGCGTGATCATAAATTCAGCTAAATCAAGTGCTGTGTCACTCACAATGCGATTGCAAAGCACATACATCCTCCATTCTTGCTCTACACACAAGAAAGGTGTCGCCCATAAGCTCACTCTGTGCCCATGGGATAAGTCGTTTACACCCTTAAGGGAGTTAAAATTTTAGTGTATATTAAGCCTCATACGTATAGGTTATTAGAACATAGTAGTATGTTTTCCTATAAGTCCTCGTACAAGCTATTAGTCTAATACTAATAAATTCTATTGGTGTCAATAACCTCCAAGGCTATTAGTTTTTCTATTAGAATTTTGCTAGGGCTGCTAACTGTGTTAATGTTGCTTCGCAAAGACTGCTATGACTAATTTTGTAATGTGCTGGCTGATTTAGTGATACGCACTGCCACCTACACTGACAAACCGTCGGTGTTGGTGATACTTACTATGAAAAAATACACATGCTGAAAGTCTCCTCTAAATTCTTCATCTGACTGAAGTATACGATGAACCGGTTCGTGCATTGCCTCTTGGGTCAGCCGTGCTTTGTAAGAAATGAATTTTGTTTTCTTCTGCCCCATGTTTGTTGAAACCGGTTTTCTGGCACATGTCTGAAGTAGGCCATGGCTTGTTACTTGTTTAGTTAGTTTCCTGCCCTGCCTTCGTCGGTAATTCAGTCAAATGTCACATGAAAACCATGTGAAAAGGCCATTTGTATTTGAAATATGTACATTCTTTGTGTTTCAACCCTTAAAAGCGCAACACAGATTTGCATGAAATCATATGTCCCCTGCTTATAAGCATACAGAGTGGTCAGGTGATCTGCTGTCATGCCCTATGTTGTGTAGTCTTACGTAATAGGAACTACTAGTAGGACCTC
>JABSTT010004617.1:0-21325 GCA_013339685.2 Hyalomma asiaticum
AGTGAGCTCCATGGCCTTAATATTGAGCAATAAGTGTCGCTACTGTACGTTTAGTTATTGTCGGATTTTATCCAATGCATTATTTAAAACCTGGAGCAGTTAGTCGAGCACTCAAAATAGGTGAGCTCACATCAGACAGATATAAACGCAGTGGAATAGGAAGGCACTACTCCAATTTTCGGAGTGGATCCTTCAGTTTTCATGGGATAGCCGGCTCTCACGTAGCCTACATTCCCATGTTTCCACATTTAAAAAAACGAACTCCAATTTTTTAGTTTTGTCGTTTTCTTACAACTTCTCCATTCTCACCAGGAATAGCAAAGTGGTTATAACACAAACCCATTCTTTCAGTCTTGCTCAACCTAATATGTGCCCGTAGTGTCCCTATAAATGAGGGAACTCCTATAACACACTGTTTTTGTCTTTTTCAGGTGCCACACTGCTGTCCGAGGCCCCTCTGAAGAAGAGTCAAAGAAGGCCACAAAAGGTTTGAATGGCTGTTCCAGAAAACTAGCAAGCTGAGAGGACCGAGGATGAAATAAACAAGTCGGCCATTTTTTTATATCAAAACTACTGTGTCTTGCAGCCTGCCATTATTTCTCGGGCATAAAAAAGTGTGCACATTTTGATCCACAGTACATTTTAATCATGGCACAATGGTACTAAGATTAGTAACATCCGCTGTTTTGGCAACGCTGTAACCGTGCGAAGTTATAGTATGTGGCACCGATCGGTTGGTGCCAGATTACACAAAACTAGCCAGGTACACCAAACCACGCCAAACCGGCCGGGCACACCAGATCACACCAAAACACGCCAAACCGGCCGGGCACACCAGATCACACCAAAACATGCCAAACCGGCCGGGCACACCAGATCGCACCAAAACACGCCAAACCGGCCGGATACACCAGATCACACCAAACCACGCCAAACCGGCCGGATACGTCAGATCACACCAAACCATGCCAAACCGACCGGATACGCCAGATCACACCAAACCGGCCGGGTACACCAGACACGCCAGAACCCGTGTCTGAATTTCCGCTCTGGTGTGAACGGGTAAAACACACCAGACCCGGTCTGGCGGATTTTTCGACTGGGCAGCGAGAATGACGTCGTTATTTTGTCAGAACGACCGTCTAAAGAACAGCGTCACCGCTGGGGACGTCGTTCTTTTTGGCGGCGACGGGTGGGCCAGTAGCGACGATGTGATGTGGTGCCTTGCGCTTCAATTACAGTTCGATGTTCCAGTGCTTCGTGAGCGCAGGAAATTCAGCCAAAATCTTGTGAAACTTCGACTCAGGTTAGAAAGTGCAAATGCCGGAGGAAAACAGGTCCGACTTCATTGCGAGAATGGAGCGAAGTGATGTAGCTCTTAAGACGAGGATCACGAGCACTGACCTCGATATTGAATTGGCTCAGAAAGTCCTCTTCGAATAGAGCAACACTGACATCGGCAACCACAAAAACATTCCACGTATCTCTGCGAAGTGAAACATGACCAGTGGGCGAAGCACTGGGGATTTGTTCAGTGGTACTGTAAATCACCCGTGACATTGCCCACTCATGCATGTAAATGGGTGACAACGTGTGTGTATATTTACACACGCGTTGTCATTTATGCTCCTGGTGTTTGTGAGGTTCTTGCGCTCCCACGTCGTAGATCGTGCCGAGTTCCGGATTACATTCAGTTAACGCGCACGCTGCGAATCCTTACGGTTCAACTACACACAAGAGAAATGTCCCACCGGCACGACATTGCAGGTCAAGATCCAATGCCTACATATACGGGGTGACCGGTGAGCGCAAGCAGTAGGTTTGTTCAATCAAGAAACTCGCTAGCAGACGCTGCCTGCGTCCACGTTGCCTCTCCCGGGTGAAGGGGCGTTCTCGTTCTTTGCCAGCTTGGGGCAGCTGTCGCGCTTGCGCAAGGGAGGTATAGACGGCGCAGGGACGGAACGGGCTCGACAATAAGCGGCTTCGCCTAAAAAAAATTCACACCATAACCACGGAGTGAATGATGATGAGTGGGCGAAGCTCCGGAGGTTCATCATAGATCGTGCCGATTTCCGGATTAATTTAGTTAATGCGCACGCTACGAATCCTTATGGTTCAACTACGCACAAGTGAAATCTCCCACCGGCACTTCATTGCAAGTGAAGATCCAGTGCCTATATATATATATATATATATATATATATATATATATATATATATATATTGGTGGCCGGTGAACGGTTCTTCAGCTTCAGCGCGAGCAGTCGGTATTTCTCAATCAAGAAACTCGCTAGAAGACGCTGCCTGCGCCAAGCTTGTCTCTCGCGGGTGAGGGCGTGTTCTGCTTCTTTGCGAGCTGGTAGCGCGTTCATCGAAGACTGATTGGGTATGGTTAGGAAAGGACGCTAATTTCTGCAGCCCATGTAGGGAGCACAGCTAAGCGTCCATGGGGGTGGGGGAAAGGGAGTGAAAGAGATAGAGAGGAGAGAAAGGCCGTAGTCGAGGGCTCCGGAAATTTAGACTACCTGGGGTTCTTTAACGTGCACTGACAACGCACAGTACACGGGCCTCTGGCATTTTCGCCTCCATCGAAAATGCGACCGCCGCGGCTGGGAGCGTTTCCATAGTCAACGCGCGCCTTTCGCTCTCTCTGTCTCTCTCTCTCTTGCGAGAGAGCAGATGGAAGAGTGAGAGAGCTCGCGCGCCGGGAGGCACGCGCCGAGGGCGCGCCTCCCACACGCGCCCTCCTAGTAGCGCGTTCCTAGTAGGTAACCCTAGTAGGTAACGCGCTACTACAATGGACGGACAGGCCCAAACCTCAAGGAGCTTCGCCCCTAAAACACCGTCCGGCGTCCAAGCACCCCATTCATATGGCTAAACAGCGAAGATGAAACGTGCGGCTCCTGTATTTAGCAACGGGTTAATCACGATGGTGCAAAGGAACCTTCCTCAATTATTGGTTACATGTCTGTGTTTCTTAATGAGGTTACGCGGACCTTTGGCTTGGGTTTACCACAGCGTTTATTTCACATGCCACACACTGTGCCTCGCATGATCACTGTCATGGAGGGCTGTAATGAGCGGTTCATTGTGTTTAACCAGCGCCTCCTCTATTTGCTGCTTTAACTCATGCCTAATGGGGGCATTGGCCCCGGCGAACGCGTTCCAGCCATTGAACGTTGACGCTTCTCTGCCCGCAACGCTACTTGCCGGCTCGCCGTTGTCGCTTGCGTTCTAATAGGATGGATGTGCAGGCTAGTTGGTCAGTTGGCCAGTTGATCAGCTAGTTGGCTAGTTAGCTTGCGTTCGATCTCTCGATTTAGCTCGGCGTCGTGGTTAGCGCCAGAGTTCTTCAATCATACCTGTTACCAAACTCCTATGGGAACCATATATCAAAATTCGGACATGTCAAGTGCCAAAACTGCGGAGGTTAGCAAATTGTCACGGCATCTGTCGACACAGAAGCCAACTAATAAATGACAGCTTAGTGTTTTGTGCTATGGACCACAGAAAGCTCCGCCGTGTCAATGAAGCGAGCCTTATGCAAACAATGTTGCACATACAGAACATACGTCAATTTCTCCGACGTTCTGGCGTCTTCTGTAGAACAAAGAAATTCACAGACCTTGCGGCGTCACTTATGCTTCTGCACGAGCACCGAGGGTTCATGAAGCGATTAGTGCGTGCTAACTGCTCACATGAAACAAGCACGAAATCGCCTGTTGGGGCTGCCGAGGGCGCTGGTGAAAAACAAACACGAATAAGAATTGTGTAATGGTTCCGCTATTGGTGCTGTTTTTCGAAAGCAGAATGGCGTTCGGGAGTTCGTACGATCAGTCGTCTATCCATGTGGAAGTTTCAAGTTGAAACTGCTGTTCGCGGACTCCAAGGCACGGCTGCGACGCGAAGGATGGCGTCAGTGATGGCGCACGGGCGCGTTCGTCAAGGGCGCAGGGAAACGCGGTCGGCATCCGCAGCAGCTGTACGCGTCTCACTATGGCTTGCTTCACCGCTCCTCTCTACCTCGCTTCTGCTGTCCTATACTGAAGGCGTAGCCATTGCGAGCGTGTTCGGGTACGACGCAGACAACGACGTCACTAGACGGCGCATCCAATGGACAAGCTTGTGCGCAGGAGACGAACGGATATTTGTTTCGCCTGACATATACTGCTTGTGTTAATAAACAACGCGTGTGTAAATATACACACACAATGTTACTTATTTACATGCATGAGTGGGCAATGTAACGGATGATATACGGTAGCACCGAACGTTCCCCAGTGCTTCGCCCACCCGTCGTGGTTCCCTTCGTGGAGGTGCGTGAACTTTTTTATTCTCACTTCAAGCCAAATTTTCTTTGAAATTAAAGACGCTGAAGGCGACATATGAAATTATCGAACTCGGTCTTCAGCCGGCCACTTCCAGCTACGAAACTGGCAACGAGCTATAGTTGAAATGATGTGAAACGGTTGTGGGCAGAGCATGTGATGAAAAAGCAAATAATCTTTGGTTGTTAGGCGGTAAGAGGATTGATCCCTAGAGAAGGCATGCATGGCAACGGGGGCATAAAGCTTCGCTTGGCTGATAAGATAGAGTTTCCGGTAATAACATGGTCGTACTTTGCACAGGAATGGGAAGTAGACCTATGGGAGTTGCTTTTCCCTTTAGTGAGTGTAGACAGGCTCGTGATGATGATCATGATGATGATGAGAGCTTTAAATCTCTGAGCCTATTTCCCTGTAGGGAACAAAAATATTTCGTTTGTATACCTGACAAGGAGATATACCTCCTATGGGTAGCAGATTTCAGAAATCGCCTGGTATGCTCCTTCGGTAGGCTGTAGGCTGTGAAGGGGTTTAAACTGACCTTGAATGGCAACTTCTCAAGTGGAAGAATATGCCAACCTCACGGTCTGACTATAAATGTTTAACAAACTTCAATCTACTTACGTCAATGAGGTTCAGCGTTCCATCAAAGTTCTTGTCGTCCTTCTCATCTTTCCCGTTACCCGACACATAAACACAGTGTAAAAGCAGGAATACAGTGCCAAGTTCACGCAGTGTTGCTCGGATCATAGCAGCAATACACGTTTAGTCTTCAAGGCGTGCTTGTCTTATCCTCTGTACGCGAGGAAGGTGTCGGTGCGCCGTTGTTCATTTACTGTGCACTGTGAGTTGTCTCTTAGCATTGTCTTTTTATACAGAACAGGCTACATACCACGGGGCTTTGATGCCTAGCAAGAAGTTTCGGATACTGCAGGTTTAGGAGGAGAGCAGGACGCAGGATGAATATTGTTTCTGACAGCTACGACGAACTCCACATCTGCTGAGTGTATTTCGTAATGTACACTGGCATTGTTGTGAGTGGGCGTGGATATCTATCGATGGAAGCGGAAACACACTTTCCGTGCACACATTTCCTAATATGTCATGCTCTGTCACTTACGCGCTAACATATGCGAGATATGCGAAAAACTCTATATATGTTGTGAAGGGAATGCGTATAATTAAGGTGCCGTGTTCTCAAAATAACCTCTCACTGGAGTTCTGCGTACGTCTACTTCTCACGTCCCCATGATGACGTAGATACATAAATTGCAAAAAAGGCGCAGATCGCTAACCGAAAGAGCCCTTGCGAATTCAGGCATATAAATGTGAGTACATCTCCGCTTGAAATGATCTAACGACCCCTGGTGTCACAAATTACGTGCGTCTGTGGACAATTTGTAAGCTATTTCTACCGAATAAATTTATTCTCGTATCCTTGCGGCAACAGCGGTTTGGCTACCTATATTTATTATCACTCTATCATTCCCGCCTCTTAGAGTGTGCAGCGAAATTGTGCATCGACTTCGGTAATTTCAATGCGTGTCAAGCTGACATTTCCCGCAATTTACACCAACCTCGAACTTTTACTTCTGCGTGCCTTAATCAATCATACCTTCTGTTCCCAGAAGTAAGAAATAACGTGCCCAACTACAAATTTCTGAACAGATCCTCAAAAACGATGGCGAAGAAGAAATGTCGCTGGAGTCAACGTTTCGACACGTGCACTTGTCGACGAAGAAGCTGGGGGTATGAATACCCAGAGCTTGTTCCCCCGGCGGAGAAAGACACAACGCTTTTTTTCTTTATCGAGTTCGTTTAGTTTCTTTTTTATTTCATTCTTTCTTTCGTTCCATCTTTCCTTCATATTGTTCCTGCTTTTTTTTCTTCCTTCCATTTTTCAGTAGAAATTCTAACACATTCATCCATAGGTGCCATGTTAGTCGTTTGTTAGTTTCCGAGCAGTAGTCCTCCATCATTCTCACATGCAAGGGGCGACCTTTGATTTTTAAGTACTCAGGCATTCGTCGTCGAAATAGCGAGGCGAAGCACTTTCTGATGGTTCGCAGCTGGTGGAGAAATCAAAAAACATATTCAGCAGCGACTGCTACTGTGAGCGTAGGCAGACGCACAATTCTCAGAAACTTCTATGATACGAAATGTAAGTAGTCAGGAATCTTCCAATGCTGAACTGAATAGATGTAGTTAACAAAACAACCTCCCTACATTAAAGATTAGCAATATGATCTCTTTATTGAGGAAAGAAATATAATTTTCTTTGCTGAGTGTTTCTATTTCCACCGCTCGTAAAAACACTAATAATGGCAGTGCCAGGGGAATGCGAGTGGATAACCTAAAGGTACTCTAGCACGGTGCGTAAAGTAACAAAGGGAAACTTCGGTTCCTTATTCTCTGACATCAAAGTATTGCATAAAGAAATAGGTCGAGTCCAGTACCCCCCCGAGACGAAGGCAGGAAACAGGAGAGACAGATAAACAGGAACAGCGCCATAGCAAAGTGCGCCTCACCGGTTGGTTTGTTCTGTGATGCTCTTGCTGCAGACGAAGAGGGGTCCCACTTGCACTCGACGCCGGGTGACTAGTCTGCTGCACTTAGGCTGCTCTACTGAATCGGTTTGGGATAGTGGTCGCCCCGTTTAACGTAGTGTGGGTATATTTATACGTACGTTAGCCATGGGATGTAGCGTGCTAAGGCTTCTCCGTACTGTGCCTTCGAATGTGCGTCTGTATTCACATCTTCAGGGAAATCACAAGAGTCCTTTTTGCAAAGTACACGTGGTAGAGGATGAAGTGTTTGTGTCTATCACTCATTTACTGTGACTTCCTCTCGTGCGACACAGTGGTTGTTGTGCCTGATGTTGCTTCCCACAAGTTTCTAGGCTCCACATCCTTAGATTACACTTACAAAACCACCTTGATGAAAGATTAAAGATCGCAACTTACGATTTAGAACAGGGAATGTCGCAGGAGCTAACGTTTCGACAAGCGGACTTGTCTTCCATCGTACTTTGCGATCTTTTCATCGATTCAGGCATCCATCTTCCCCTGAGCTTCTGTTCTACTTTGGTGAAATATGTATTATAAAGGAGCTGCAAAATGTAGAGAGGATGTTCTGCGCAAGGGCTAATAGACGCCGATGCTGGCGGAAGTGGACCTCACACAATGCCGCCCTTGATAACGGCCTTGCCTACAAGGCATAACTGCTAAATCTCAAATAAGATTTAAAATTATGGGGCCACTGTTTTGCAATGCTTCTAAGCAAGTGTTGCAACATCCTCCTAAAACGGTCATATTTCATACGGGGGTAGATAGGTATGTGCTGGAAGGCACAGAAATCTATGAAGGATTTTTAGTCTCATTTATTGCAGTTACATTATCAACATAACTTGGGACTCGACACCAGCTCACGCTGGGTTAACTAAGTGGTGAGACAGGCTGTGGCCTGTCTGACTCACTAAACCGAAAAACCTTTCTCAGGTGCGGAGCACCTTAGCGGTTGGAGTTGTCAGCGTGTGCTGCTGCTGTAGCCACAAACGGCCCATTCTGGAGGCTGTGCAGTCACAGAGTGTGTGTGTATTTTTGTTGGTCGTTCGTTCGTTCGTTCTAAGGGGCTGGGCTTGTTGGAGTGTCCTGCGGCTGTCTTCGCGGTGGGCCGATCATGAGGCAGAGCCCCCAGTGAGTGTACGTGTAGGTTGTCGGATCAGAAACGACTCCAACGAGTTTCTGCTCATTAGCCCGGGCTGTCGGCGTGTAACATCGTCGTCGTGGCAACGTAAAGCAAGCCCATTAGCAGCGATTGATGTTTCCTGTGGGAAATGCCAGCGCATCACCTCATGCTTTGCACCTTGCCAGGTTTCATATCAATGGAGCTGTTCTGTAACATGGAACTGAATTTATCTTTTAGGGGCGAAGCTCCTTAGGGTGTGGGTCGTTCCCTCTTCTAGTAGTAGTAGTAGTATGTATGTAGCCACCTCGCGCCACCGCGAGGCTCGCGCTCTAGAGCTCGCGCGCCGGGAGGCTCGCGCTCTAGAGCTCGCGCGCCGGGAGGCTCGCGCTCGCTCTCGGCGCGTGCCTCCCGGCGCGCGAGCTCTCTCACTCTTCCATCTGCTGTCTTGTGAGAGAGACAGAGAGCGAAAGGCGCGCGTTGAGTATGTAAACGCTCTTTCTTCGATGAACGCTGTACCAGCTCGCAAAGAAGGAGAACGCGCCCGCACCCGCGAGAGACAACGTTGGCGCAGGCAGCGTCTTGTAGCGAGTTTCTTGATTTAAAAAAAATTACAGCATATCCACGGAGTGAATGATGAGTGGGCGAAGCTCGGGATGTTCATGGTAGATCGTGCCGAGTTCCGGATTATTTTAGTTAACGTGCACGCTACGAATCCTCATGGTTCAACTATGCACAAGTGAAATCTCCGACCGGCACTTCATTGCAAGTCAAGATCCAGTGCCTATATATATATATATATGGGTTGCCGGTGAACGCTTCTCCAACGGGAGCAGTTGGTATTTCTAAATCAAGAAACTCGCTTGGAGATGCTGCCTGCGCCAACGTTGCCTCTCGTGGGTGAGGGCGCGTTCTCCTTCTTTGAGAGCTGGTAGAGCGTCCCTCTAAGAAAGAGCGTTTCCATAGCCAACGCGCGCCTTTCTCTCTCTATCTGTCTCTCTCTCTCACACAAGACAGCAGAGGCACGCGCCGGGAGAGAGAGAGGCACGTGCCGGGACGCACGCGCCGAGGGCGAGCGCGTGCCTCCCGGCACGCGGGTTACGCCTGACGACTGACGCGGGACTAGGTTAGACTAAGAGGAGTTTCGCCCCTAAAATACCGACTGCTCGCGCTGGAGAACCGTTCACCGGCCACCCGTTTATATATATACAGGCACTGGATCTTGACTTGCACTGAAGTGCCGGTGGGAGATTTCACTTGAGCGTAGTTGAACCATAAGGATTCGTAGCGTGCGCGTTAACGAAATTAATCCGGAACTCGGCACGATCTACGATGAACCTCCCGAGCTTCGCCCACTCATCATTATTCACTCCGTGGATATGCTGCGATTTTTTTCACGTGTTCGAGTACGGGAACTCAGGCTTTCTAATAAAAGTGGCTTGTCTGTAATTGGGAAGCCACTACACAAGTAGTCTTCAAGCAGTGTTTTGCTTTTATCAGCCAGATGGCTGGTGTGGATGCCTTCCTCTATCCCTTTAGTACTTGTTTCTGATCCCTTGAGCGCTATTCAGTGTGCTTGTTTCTGTGTACTGCACCTACGGGTATTCCACCTCCTGTAATACCTATTTTGCTTTCCTGAAGAAAGTATTTTGCTTATTTCTTATATAACCTGCGTACGCATATATCCAGCACTCACTTGAGGTGGTGACAATTATTTAAGGATTGCCGATTATGTTTTTGGGCCAAAACATAATCGGCCCAAAAACATAATCGGCATATGCTGATTATGTTTTTGGGCCGTTCCCAATAATTCCGCCGTTTGTTTGAGAATCTTGCAGAGAAACTGATAGCGCTTTCAACTTTATTGATGTGGTAAATCTTCGCTTCAGCTAGTGAATGGTTATGTGACCTGCATATATTAGGCGCTTGCAAAATGCTGCTTGTAATATGCGGTCACTATTACGGCAAAGAATTATTATACGCTGCGTATTTCTTACCCTGGTAACTTTGTATGAATTAAGTTAACGGTCGCGGTGTTCGCCAATAGGGTAGCGTTTAAGAATTTAAAGAGAATGTATTGTAAGTGCCCCCGAGGGCACCTTGTTACAGATCAATTCTAGATGCATCACTCATCGATCATTCTTTGCATATCATCTGAGCATGAATCAGCAAGGGCGTGGGTTATCACAGACGAAGTCCCTATTAGGCTGCTGAAGGCACATAATTAAAGTAAACAACAGTGATATAAACGCTTCCCGTAGTCGCGCTGGCAACATAAACGTAGTCAATGTCCTATGTTTTTCAATGCACATCAGCTCCTGAGGCGTCGTCAAGGCATATGGATCTAAGAATACTGCCGGATGTGCGCCTGATGAGTTAACTGGGTAGCTGAAAGTTAGGAAATATTTATTGTTATTTATGAACAAAGCCGCCGCCCTGACTTGGCTAGCTAACACCAACAGCCCAATTTAGCTCTAGCACAAGTCTCAAATGACCGCGTCAAGTGCTAAGCTTCAGCTGACCTGGATGAACATGAACACAAAGAAGGAGGTACCATAGTGTAATCTTAATTATCAAAAAAATCAATTACCGCATGTAAGGGGAATCAAGTTCACGCAAAGCAGCCAACGAGCAAATTGCATATGCTGAATTTGCTAACATTGAGCAAACTGTTGCAAATAAGAACAGTTCCTTTGTACAAGTTGCGTACCTGAGCGCGTAACATGACCTTACCAGGCAAGTCGTCAGCGGAAGGCGGATAAAAGGGTACATTACTGCAACACGTAAGGTCATCATTGACTTCACTACATACACTTCTGTCTTATAGAGGAGAACTCCACACTACGGTGCGCTGCCCTGCACTTCTGAAACTACGTATACTGGAGTATTCATGTGGAGCTTATGAAAACAACGCAAATGCATGCTCATTGTTAGCGCCACGTGTTTATTGTTTCTTGCATTCCTATATATGATCGGCAGCTGAAACAAGAAGCAGAATACACTTTAGACAAGCACGAGAACCATACGTTTTGATGCGGTTGGTTTTTGCCATAAACAGTGCTTGATAAAAACCGATATTGACGGGTAGTAGCATGCTTGCTGGACACCTCAGGAATCTGCGTTAGAATCCCGCTTCTGTTCGTGCGCCGTAGGTTCTCTTCTGTTATTATAGCACGTTCGCTCATGCGTGCTTGTGAAATCGTCATGATAACCGCGAGGCAGAACAAATGTTATATCTTTCTCTTCTTTGACCCACACAGGGTGCGTTATTTTCGAGATGTATTTTTATTGTTACTTGATTTACATGGGCTGCAGAAATTAAATCACACTAGCAGTGTACCTATGTAAGCCGAAGCCAAGCAATGCGGTCATTACCAACCGGTGACCGCATCATCGCAAATCGTGACGTACATGACCGGTATATCCGTGAGTCAAATGAAGATGAGTCCCGCAGGTTCGTCGTAAATATATCCATGCCCTGCGATGCACATTTTGGTGCACACGAAGTGAACGAGGCATCTACGAGAGCACGGAGACATAGACGCCTGATAGATAGTCATACAAATAGGTAGTTACGACCAAGGTGACTGATTTCGTAAAGAAATGTTTGGAATCATCCACTCCCTGCCTCTATCAACAAAGCGTGGCACGCATAAATTTCAAAAATTCAAATAATTACAGTATTGCAACAAATAAATAAGAATGACGTCCACGCCTCATCACGCGAGCGCAGAGCTACACCACGATGCATCCACGGGAACAAAAGGCGAAGCATTTCTTTGCAAACTTAAGTAACTTTCATCATATCTATCTAAGCGTAAAATACCGAGAAAGCTGCCCCATCAGTCCCTTTACGCTAGAGATTAATCGACAAATCAATGAGGGCGGGGGGCTCTTGCTGAGTCACAAAACAAAATTGGAAATGGCGGCGGAACCGCCGGAGAGAAAAAAATACACAGCACTTCTTATAGCTAGTATCCAAAGTGCAAGTGCATTTACTGCTTTTATTTGACGTCATTGTTCTCGAAGCCGCAGAACTACTGCTCAGAGTCGGACGTGCAAGTTGTGGATCTGCGAGCAGGAGCCGCACCTTACTTTAAGTTCACGTTAGCAGCTCATGCGGCTTACGCCCGCCTGTCCGATAAGAGCCTCAGTCTGAGTGTTTATTCCAGACATGCATACATAAACACATGGCTCCGGAGAAGGGAAAAATACCGCTCAGTCGTGGCTTGACGCTGCTCCCTTCACCCGTATACATCGGTAGTGCGGCATGCACTGAACAGAAATAGCACCAGGCATGAAAATTCAAAACTAGAAAAAAAACGGTGCACAATAAAATGCACAATACTACAAATGCTACAAATACTCCTCGAACCATTCCAGTTCACTCTACCCCGAAGAAAATTAGAACTTACAAACCCTAGTGCTAAAGTCATGCATCATACTAAAGTCCTACTAAAGTCAGCCTTGGATGTTTGTTGTGTAAATAGCAGCAGCTCAAAATGACATGGCTCTACAAAACCGTTAAACTTCGTATATCAACGGACCAGCTTGGAAATAAGCCAGTTGTGCATTTTGACTCCGTTTGTAGAGTAATATTGGCACATACCTTCATGCATGAACCGCCGACGCTGGCTCATACGCGTTGTGTGTGAAGAAGAAGAAGAGAACGTTGTTGGTCGAACTCCGGACTGCAGGCTTCAGGCTTCCTCTTATTTGGTTCTCTTATTTGGTGGACTTCAGGCTGCCACTTATTTGGGTCCGTGACATTATTGGTGGAGGTGCCGGGTATATGCTCCAACGCTCCGAAGCTTCTACCATCACTCTTAGCGTCTTGGAGACAAGCCAGCCACGGCCGTCGACAGCCAGGAACAGTCGTCGTCTCCAAGGACTGCCCCCTGAATTCGGCCCTTTGTCGTCGAGACTAGAGAAGATGTATACAGTGAGCCAGGCAAGCCAAACCCATAATACCCAATCTTCTGCCCCGCCGTATGTTCTTCACGCGCCACAGACGCCTAGATCGTTCCACGGCGACATTTTTGAGGATGTTGAAGACTGGCTCGACCACTTCGACCGAGTCGCCAGCATCAATGAATGGGATGAAGCTCGGAAACTACGACGCGTTTACTTCGCGTTGGAAGATTCCGCCAAGACTTGGTACGAGAACCATGAGGGTTCGTTCGTGACGTGGGCAGATTTTAGCCGCGAGATCCGCGATGCGTACCGCAGCGCCGAAAGGAAGGAAAGGGCTGAAGAAGCCATCTCCTGCAGAAACCAGCGACCGAACGAGAGGGTGTCGATGTTCGTCGAGGACATGCTTCGTCTTTTCAGGCGCGCAGACCCTGCCATGTCAGAAGACAAGAAGGTACGACATCTGATGCGCGGGGTGAAGGAACAGCTTTCGCCGGACTAGTACGGAATCCACCAACTACCGTAGCCGAGTTTGTGAGTGAGGCGACCACGATGGAGCGTACTCTTCAGCAACGGTCGTCGCAGTACCAACGTCCTGACGTCACGGCTGCCCACTGTTCTATCGGCTCTGATAGCGAGAGGCATGCCCTTGCGGAATTCATACGAAGTATTGTGCGTGAAGAACTCCGTCAACTGCAAGCGGTCGGACCACAACCACACGTGTCAGCCATTACTGACGTCATCCGGAACGAAATCCGACAGGCGGTGCAGCCACCGCTCACGCCACTGGCGCCGTCACCGTCACCTGAGGTGCCCGTCCTAACATATGCCTCGGCAGTCCGTGCACCCGCCCCTATTGCTGCGGCTCCCCATCGTGCCGACGTTAGAGCAGCAGGCTCCGCACCGATTCCCGAACGCGCCTTCGTATCCGCCGCCCGTTTCAAGGTTCTCGCACGCACCGATGTATCTGCCGGCAAGCTCAAGACAAAGTCCCAGTAAGGCAAGCGTATGGCGTACCTCAGATAACCGTCCGCTCTGCTACCACTGCGGCGAAGCTGGGCACGTGTACCGAGATTGCGCGTACCGTCAATTGGGTCTGCGTGGTTTCCACCCTGACGCGCGCTGTCCCCGATACGGTGAGCGCCCACATGACATCGAAGCGTATCTAAGGAGTCAGGGAATGCCATCGACCGCTCAGCGCCGTCAGTCGCGATCACCATCCCCTCGCCGGTCTGGGTCGCCTAGCTTGACTGCGTCCTCGAACGCTACTTCCAGGAGATCGCCGAGTCCTTACAGGGGAAACTAGGAGCGGCGACTTCCGGGGTGAAGTCGCTGTCCAACGAACTTTAAAAGAACCTCCCTCGACCGCTGCCGACACGCTGCCAACCGACGTCACCAAAACTGTTTCCGCCGACATTGCTGTATTCGTTGATAATCACGCTGTCACTGCTCTCGTCGATACCGGGGCCGATTATTCCGTTATGAGCAGCACACTGGCGTCTAAACTGAGAAAAGTCACGACACCCTGGCACGGGCCCCAGCTTCGAACAGTCGGTGGTCATCTGGTGCTGCCAGCTGGACTGTGCACGGCGCGAATTCGAATCCGAAACTCGACGTTTCCGGGGTCTTTCCTCGTCCTACCTGTGTGCTCCCGGCCAGTAATTCTAGGAATGGACTTTCTTCGCGAATACGGCGCCGTTATCAACCTCCGTGAGTTACTGGTATCATTCGAGGACCCCGTTTTCCCTGGAATTGACAGCACTATAGTCTTGAACACAGCGCTACGTGTTTCCGACGAATCAGTCACTCTGCCACCGCGAAGCAGCCTCTTTGTCACCGTGGAATGCGGGCAAGACACCAGCAATGCTGTGATCGCGGAAGCCAATTTGTCCCTCCTTCTTGCTCAACAAATCTGCGTAGCCCGAGGGATTATTCATCCTCAAAACGGACAAGCCCACGTACTCGTCACGAATTTCAGCGATGAATATCGTCATCTTACGAGGCGTGCCGCCATTGCGTACTTTGCAGAAATTGCCGACGTACAGGACCCGCCAACATTAGCTGCTGTTTCGTCGTCTGACCGTTCCGCCGAAGAGTTTGCAACAACTCTCGATGTAAACCCAACGTTATCACCAACACAACGGGACACCCTTCTGCACCTACTGGATGAGTTCCGAGATTGCTTCGCTACTACGACGAAGGTCAACCAAACGCCGCTGGCACAGCATCGAATTATCACGGACCCTGCCGAAAGACCTGTACGGCAGCACGCTTATAGGGTGTCCCAAAAGGAACACGACGCTATTCGTCACCAAGTTCAGCAGATGCTTAAAGACGACGTCATCCAGCCTTCGACCAGTCCGTGGGCTTCGCCAGTTGTACTGGTCAAGAAAAAAGATGGTACGTTGCGTTTTTGCGTCGACTATCGAAAATTGAATAAGATCACTAAGAAGGACGTTTATCCACTGCCCCGCATTGATGACTCCTTGGATCGCATTCGCCACGCTCGATACTTTTCTTCCATGGATTTGCGCAGCGGCTACTGGCAAATCGCAGTTGACGCACGGGATCGCGAAAAAACGGCATTCATTACTCCTGACGGTCTCTACGAATTTAAGGTTCTCCCATTTGGCTTATGCTCAGCGCCGGCTACCTTTCAAAGAATGATGGACACGGTTCTATCAGGACTTAGATGGCAATCCTGTCTTGTTTACTTAGACGACGTGGTTGTATTTTCAGAGACACTTGAACAGCACGTCCAGCGCTTGAGGGCAGTTCTCCACGCCATTCGAAAAGCCGGCCTTTCTCTTAAACCTGAGAAGTGTCACTTTGGGTATGAGGAACTGAAGTTCCTCGGACACGTCGTCAGCCACGCAGGTATCCGCCCGGACCCGGAGAAGACCAGCGCCGTTGCGGCATTTCCAACGCCGACAAACAAACACGATCTACGCCGATTCTTGGGACTCTGTGCGTACTACAGACGATTTTTAAGCAACTTCTCAAAAATCGCTGCACCGCTCAATGGGCTCCTCAAAGATGACACTCCGTTCGTTTGGGGCCCGGATCAGTGCCATGCTTTCGATACCCTCCGGAAACATCTACAGGCCCCACCTGTACTTGGCCACTTCGACGAAGCCGCTGACACGGAGTTACACACAGACGCCAGCAACATAGGTCTTGGAGCGGTGTTGGTGCAATGGCAAGGTGGCGTAGAGCGTGTGATTTCCTACGCAAGCCGTACGTTATCACCTGCCGAGAAAAATTATTCGGCAACTGAAAAGGAATGTTTAGCCGTTGTATGGGCGATAACGAAATTTCGACCATACTTGTACGGCCGCCCCTTCCGAGTAGTCAGCGACCACCATGCCCTTTGCTGGCTCGCGAATCTCAAAGACCCCTCTGGACGCCTGGCACGATGGAGTCTACGCCTGCAAGAATTTGATGTAACGATCGTCTACAAGTCAGGCCGTAAACACACTGACGCTGATTGCCTGTCACGAGCACCGGTCGGAAGTGCCAGTACCAGCCTTGACGAGGATGACATCCTTCTTTCTGCAATGTCAGCGACCGATCTGGCTCAGCTACAGCGTGACGACTTGGAGCTCAGACCTCTCATCGAATACTTGGAAGGGCGCACCTCCTGCATTCCTCGAAGTTTCGCGCGTTCACTAGCCTCATTTTGCTTCCGCAATGCAGTTCTTTATAAGAAAAACTTCGACCGTACCGAAGCTGCATACTTGTTGGTCGTGCCAACCACGTTACGGGAAGACATTCTGAGCGCATGTCACGATGAACCATCGTCAGGACACCTAGGCTTCACTCGCACGCTCGAAAGAATTCGACGCTCCTACTATTGGCCCCGTCTTGCGAAGACTGTCAAGCAATACGTTCGCACGTGTCGTGATTGCCAACGACGTAAGACACCACCCATGCGACCAGCAGGGCTGTTGCACCCAATAACGACACCGAAAACGCCCTTTCACCAGATCGGCATGGATTTGCTGGGATCATTCCCCACATCCTCGTCCGGGAATCGATGGATTGTGGTGGCCACAGACTACTCAACGCGGTACTGTGAAACAAAGGCATTGACAAGAGCCACCGCAGCAGAAGTCGCCCATTTTTTTATTGACAACATCGTTCTCCGCCATGGAGCGCCTGCTATAGTCATTACTGATCGTGGAGCAGCTTTTACTGCAGAATTGCTACACGAAGTCTTGCGGCTGAGTGGTACGGAACACCGCAGGACCACGGCCTATCACCCGCAGACAAACGGCCTGACTGAACGTCTGAACAAGACAATCACGGATATGCTCTCTATGTATGTCGCCATCGACCACAAGGACTGGGATAACATCCTTCCCTACGTGACTTTTGCGTATAATACCGCAATTCAAGAGAGCACAGGATTTACGCCGTTCCGCTTACTTTACGGTCGGGAGGTCACCACGATGCTCGACGCCATGCTGCTTCCCGACAACCTAGGACAGTTTCATACCGATGCTGCAACGTTCGCCGAGCGCGCTGAGGACGCCCGTGAACTCGCTCGACGCCATATCCAGTGTCGCCAAACCTTGGACGCGCGCCGCTACAATCTTCGCCATCGAGAGGTCACGTATCATCCCGGTGACCAGGTGTGGGTGTGGACCCCCGTACGACAGCGTGGCCGTTCAGAAAAACTGTTGCGTCGTTACTTTGGCCCTTACACGGTTGTAAGGCGCCTGAGTGACATTACTTACGAAGTCCTCCCAGAAGGTACCCCAAGGAACTCCCGCAGGCGTCCCCAAACCGAAGTTGTGCACGTATCCAGGCTGAAACCGTACTTTCCGCGTGGTGACGGGACTGTCGAGTGACTGCACATTCTCTGATCGCGTAGTGTTCTGTTTTTTCTTGTTTGTTTGTTTGTTTTTGTGGTGCCCCGTTTTGTCTTATTCTTTTTACACATCCAGGGATCAGTTTACTTAGCCTTACCCATCTGTAGCATCGAGACGATGCTTCCTTGGGAGGGGGAGTAATGGCACATACCTTCATGCATGAACCGCCGACGCTGGCTCATACGCGTTGTGTGTGAAGAAGAAGAAGAGAACGTTGTTGGTCGAACTCCGGACTGCAGGCTTCAGGCTTCCTCTTATTTGGTTCTCTTATTTGGTGGACTTCAGGCTGCCACTTATTTGGGTCCGTGACATTATGTTCGTGTGGAAAGGAAAGGCGAAAGCAAAATAACGTGAACATGTGAGGTGGCAATAATTCATGTGGAGAAAACACTCAGTATAACGTCATCAACCATGTATACTCGATTGCGGTATCCATAAAATGCAAGTGCCCGGCAATACTCGCGCCCAAATAGCCGTTAACCTGGCAGTTCCATATTTTCATTTAGACTTGTTGCTGTCTAGTTTCCATGCTGATAGAATTACATGAAGTACCCTCGTTTAATATAAGATGATGGAATATTTCATTGCAGATGCCGTCGTATTAAGTGTGGCTGAATCGTGGTGTCAAAACTGTTCGCATTTAAATAAAGAATTGACAACAGGTGTACAAACAATAGAATAAACATTTCTATTCCTGATCCATTACCTCGAGGCATGCGAAGCTCAGCAGAACGTCTGGAGGAAGTGGAAATTCTTCGGGGTACTAGAATTAAGGTATAGCATGTGGCTCTGTAGATATGCTCCCAACATTGTGATCGGCTCTGAAACGGTATATATCCGGCAGCTCCACCTATGTTTCTTATGGCAGTGCACCTGCATATATCTATCAAACGTCGTTTATCCCTAAGATTTTGTGTGCTTTGGTGAGCTTTATAACATTGTTATGAAACTAAATCTGATAACATTTCACCATGAGTCGCAAGTGTCATAACGCTTGGGTTACTTTTGTAGCAATCTCTTTAAGGTACACTATTGCCTTGGCAACGATGCGTCACATTTTCGCGATGGCTTACAAACTTTGCAAGCGCAGAAGCATTATCGTAGGCCATCCGAGGCTGTCTGCGATACGCCGCATAGGTACTTTTTCGCCTGTGTACGCATCCATACAGTACGCTTCGCTCCGCTTCGATGTCTCAAGTGGAACGAAATGCCTTCATTCGAGGACAACGAACGACACGGCACTTCTGTTTTACAAGTGTTCGTTTTAAAGAAGACAAACGAATGCATTTGACGTCAATCCAGCACTGCTGAAGAATACTTTAGTATAGAACAGCTGCTGACACTTGAAGCCTGGACGTCTTGGGAACTGCGACGAAGAAGAACCAATGCTTTCAGGGCCCAAGCACTGCTGAGATAAAATAATGAAACTAAAAACAGATATGCCGTTTGTCATGGTATAACGGAGCAATATACTAAAGAACAAATTCGCTTAATAAAATGCGTGTATCTGGTTTATTTTTACGTCTACCATGAAGTGAGTGAAACACTCCAGAAAAAGACAACTCAAGATTTCTGGCACGGAAGTGCTGGCTGGAATAGTTTGTACTGTTGGATGCTGTCTCTACCACCCTAGCTATGGCTATTCAAGATTGATGAGCAGGGCACTTGTTGATTCGTCTGCTAGAGTGAGCAAGTGGCATAAAATAGAAATACGGGGCAGGGAATCAACAAGAGACGAAATCGCTCTAAACATTGTGAACATATCTCGACGGAAAATTTCGAAAGCGTGAGAGGCCGCCCTCGCCAGCTTTGAAGTGTCGTGCGTGCACCCTTCTGTCTAGAATTGCATAAATGTCACCTGCCATTGTCAGGGAAGCATAGGATGACAAAGCCTCAGCAGGGTCTGCGTGAAGCTCCTACCAGCTGACCATCCAAGACTAGCTGCAGGTAAGATGAGGCGACGTAAAACAAACAACAAAATACACTACGGTAAAGCGAGGAGCTCAAAAGAAACTGTGCCTGCCGCAGCAATCAAGCGCAGAGAGTTAGAGCGTGGGGCAGTTCCTTTTCCTTTAACACCCGCTTTTTGAGGTGACCCTTATGTGCACCACGATGGACCTCGAGATCGACCTATAAGTGGTAGCACCGTCACCGCGTTATTGGGGATAGAAGGTCGGCGGCGTGCAATGAAGTGTACGCCGCAACGCAATGTTATTAGTGGTTTCAAGCAACCGTTAGCTAAATGACAGCGTTGACTGCAGTAAAATGTTTATGTAGACGTTCTCCAATGTCATATTGGTGCTTGAAGCACGCAGGACGTTACTAGCACTAATGAAAGAAGCAGTATCTGCCATTCGACGGGGCATTCGCAGCACCTAGCCTCACAGTCCGACTTCCTCGACGTTCCCGCCTGTCGTTTTTCTTTAGCGTAATTTGTGTTTAGTCTGCGGTCTTGGCATTGGAGTTACGTGAGTAAAATATATAGTTCAGTATTGAGTCCGCACTCGTTTTTCGCAAATGGCTACAGAAAAATAACGTTGTTATACGCATTCTGCTGAAGTAGCAACTTGTGTACACTACGCGAATTTGAAGTAATTTAGGGAGCAAAAATCCAAGCGAAGAACAAAACTGACGAAGCCGGTTGATATGAACTTTTAGATGGTCTCGCTAGGCTTTATTTCGCCTTGCGAGGCCTTGCCAGGTTTTGCAAGGTTTCACTTTGCGTCCAATTTATTCTTAACTCAGTGGGACTTGCCTCAGTTTGTCGTAATTATGCTTGTGAATGTAGTCCTACTTCGTTGATTATTCGTATTGTACTTGAGGCTTGGTCTATTTATTATCACATTTACCAGAGCTTGCCAAACGACATGCTCTTAATGATGCTGGGTTTAATTAATGTTAGTTTAATTAGGCTGGGCTTCGCCTTGTTTGCGTTTGGCATAACTAGTCCTAGCTTAGGCGTGGCTTAAATACTGTTAGCCTAATTATACTTGCCCTAATTTAATTATCATCAGCTGCGCTTATCTTCCTTGGCCTTATTACTAGCTGGGAAGGATTGCTATGACGACACGCGGCCTGGTCAGTTTTCTGCGGACGTAAACGGGCGCAAGCGCTATTTTCGCTCATGTTACCGAAATCACAATAACGGTCAATTGATATTAAACGCCGGCCTGCCGCGTGTTGCATAGTCCTCATGTTAGAAACAACTTAATGAGCAAACAGGCAATGAAGCCTAGGAAAGCATAGGGGAAGTTGCTTGTGGTATTGTTATTGTGGAGTAAGTAGAAGAGCATTAACGCGGACGAAAAGACAAACCTGCCTTCTGTGGGAACCGAACCCACGACCTTACTCCACAATAACAATACCACAAGTAACTTCCCCTATGCTTTCCTGTGCTTCATTGTCTGTTGGCTCATGAAGTTGTTTCTAACAAAATAAACAACGAGCCCTTGACCCTTTCCCTTTCGTTATAATCCTCGTGTTCGCACTATTTATTTTTTTCTAGTGCAAAAGTGCCAGAGTTCGCTTGTG